>JAOQGN010028638.1:0-13098 GCA_027564295.1 Himantozoum antarcticum
GAGCTGTTAAATGTGACCTTCACCTTATAAGGCGCACCATAATGTTTTTAAAAAAGATCTCACTTTTTAGATGCGTGTCCTAATGATGAAGTACTCGTCGGGGTATAAGGCGCACCCCCTTATAAGACGCGCGTCCCTGTGTCGCGAGAATACGGTACTTTGAAACGGCAGAAAAATTTGGTCTCCATTCAATACTCAGAGAAACAAACTTAGACAGTCAGTTCCTACAGAATTTCCTAAGAATAGGTTCCAACCTCCATTGCCTAAGCATTGAAAGGGGTTTTTAATACCCGAGGGAATAACTCTTCAGCTAACTAATCAAAATTATCCACAGCTACCCAGTATTGTTAAACTTGGACAGTAATTTGCTAAAATAACTAGTGTTAAAATTTGTCTTATGGGGAGACAAATCACAGGAAAACTTACGCTGCTTCCACTTCCTGTTTGTATTCCATAAGTTGGTTCTGGGTTTGTCTAAGTAGATTGTCTTTGTCATTCAGTTCACTCTTGGTGTTGTCAGAGCTTTCTCTAAGAGAGTTTAGCTTGGTGCGCAGCTCACTGACTTGTAGCTGTCGCTTGTTAAGTGCTGCCTGCACAGCAGAGAATGTGGAGTCAGCAAACGCTGGAGATCTAGCTCGACGGTCAGGTGATGCAGATCTGAAATAGCATACAAAGTGAAGTGTATGTTATGTATTTCATATGACATATCATTATTTAATTAATTATAATTAATTAAATATATTTTAATTATAAGGTTGAGAAGATGACGACAAATATATATAATTTGAACAAGAAAATTCTTGGAAAGTAATTAATTAAAAACAATCTCGAAAAGCTCAGTTTTCGTTTCTCAATTTCTGTAAGTTTTGACTGGAAAGAATTTATGCACAAGGTCATTATCTAGTAATGCATAGGACTTTACGTATGAGAAACATTATTTGATTTATTGCATTTTGTAAAACTAGCAACTGATAATTATCCATCTAACCACACACAGGGTGAACCAAACGTGCCCACACAGAAACACGGAACCGTGAACCTGCTAAATGGAGTGCAACGTATATTTATAGATTTGCCTTTCTTCATTACATAACAGATAGCAATTTGTGAAGTAACTGAAAAAAAGGTTTGCTCTACAGCCACTTTGATATTGGCAACCTAATCAATTAAATTGATAGCTTCATTGGGTAATGATGAAATTAAAGGAGCACCTTCTGGGTCAGATATAGTCCAAGAATGTCGACAAGAGTTGTCTTTCCCTTTCTTTTCCCCTCCCAAAAGAAGAAGGGGAAGACAACTTTTCTCCAGGTTCTGGACTAGGTCAGATAATGTTAGAGGGTGTTGTGATCAGCTGTTTCCATGCACTACCTAATCGGTCGCTATGTGGATGGGACAGGAGGGCGGGAACCTACCTGACCCAGAACACCTATTACATTCTGGACATTTGCATTTAGCCTCAGTGGAAACTACTATAATCATTTAGGGGGAAAGGGTGCAGTGCTACATTATATTTTAGGGCGAGGTTCATAACTGGTGACAGGTTTAGAATTGACATGTGAGTCAGTGGGAGCCCATTGATTTTGGAAATATCCAATCAGCTACTTCCATTCAATTCCCACCATAATGAGAAAAGCACACAAGCTCAGATGTCACCGCATATATTATTAGCAGCAGACCATTTATGTAATGGGTAGTAGGAGGAGCATGCTACCCAGCCACCAAATTATTCTAGTTAGTAATGAATCTAAGCCTATGTCAATCTATACAGCCTTCAAACCACCATCAATGATCACATTTACAACGGGTTGGGGAGTTCGCCTCCCGGTTATCAATATGACCATTGAGTTCTGATGCAAGTAAGCCATCTAAAGGTATATGGGATTACTGATTCTATACAGCGAATCAATTATTTACGGAAATTATTTGAGTGATTGCTAAATTAGATTTTACCCTTCATATAGTTCAGTGAGTGTGGAGACCTGCGGAGCAGTAGACACATGTCTACCGCTATATCTACGTGCAAAATGTCAAACACAAACACGTTAACACGGCAACACAGTAACCATAGTGACACAATAACACAGTGACAAAATACAATCCACAGCAAATTGGTGAGATGATCAAACAACATGTTATAATCACAGCAAATCTACGAAGCATAAGCAAATCTAACTAGTAAACCCGTAAAATCAGTTGAATAATATGTTTGTAGCTGGCAGTAAAATGAACACGAAAAAGGGACAACCTCATCGAACAACCTCATCGGACAACCTCATCGGACAACCTCATCGGACAACCTCATCGGATTGTTAGGCAGTGAGTGAGCTATGACATAGATTGGTCATTTTTTCTGGAAATTTCTTTAAATTGTTGCAAGACGAAACATCTAATACAGAACTATGTGAAGCAAAACATTTAAAGAAATGTAATCAAAAATATCAAAAATAAACAAAATGATAAGCTACATAATCATCAAAAGAGAAAATTTCGCACAAGTAGATAGTGCTTTCTGTAAAATTTCCATTTGCAATTGTTGTTATGTTCACTGCACACGCTCTTCCTGTATGTTTTCAACATAAATTATGATTTTTTTTATTTTACTAACAAACGCCTGAAAATGTTTTAAGATTGTAAACAGCGTTTTATAAATATACATTATTATTATTAATATTATTATTATTATTATTATTAAATTATCAGTGGCAATATTAATAGGACTAACCTTCCTCTACTTCTGTTGCGTGGAGATCTTTGTACAGGGCTTGGAGATCGAGCAGTTCTGTAGCTAATGCTTTCATCTTGTTCATCTTCCACTTTGCTAATGTCTGCGTCGTTGATTACAGCTTGAGCAATATCTCTACAGAATAACAAGATATCAGTATCATAAGCATAGTTCTTTTGAGTCGATGATGACTGGCGCATATGATGACTGGCGCATATGGTGACTGGCGCATATGGTGACTGGCGCATATGATGACTGGCGCATATGGTTCATAATAAATATTTGTTTAGTATTATAATATATCTTGTAGCATTTACCATCACCCTATCAATGACTGGTTGATTTTACCGTCAAGATGATAATATGAAGTTTAAATGTACATGTATAGTACATTTAAACTATAGTACAAATGAAATTTAAACATTATAGTACATTTTAATACATTGTTTCAATAGAACTAATGCAATCAAGGGAGTTATGTTCTCTCATAATAATCATCTAAGAAAGGATAACTCCAACAAATTCAATTTATCTTAAAGTAGTGATAATTACTGGAATAACAGTGTCACCACAATGATCAATTCTTAAATATTTGCAAAGTGAATGCCTACAGCTCATAAGTAGACCTACCTAAGGGCGGCGTGAAGTTCTTCTGTCTCCTCTCTCAGAGCTCGGGCAGTCTCATTCTCAGTTTGGTCAGCAGCTTGTCGGGTTTCCAGGGAGTTGACGTTACGTTGTAGTGCTTGGACAGTCTTGTCTTTCTCAATCAGCTGTATCTTCATTCTCTCATTGACTACAGTTAGTTCACTTATTCTACAAGTTAGTAATAACATGGACTTACACACTTGAGCATTAATTAATTAATAATGTACATGTACGTCACAAATGCATACACATGTATAACAGAGAATATATAATGATAGTTTCATAATACTATTTTATTATTATTCCTCCTCTCAAGCTTTAGTGAACTCATACGACCATGTGCCTAGATGATCTGATGATTTTTTATTGTGTTATTTTTTGTATGACAACCATTTATTTCCACTATTAAACATTAATACATTAGACATATAAATATTGCTATTGTAAAACTAAAACATTATTAAATTTAAACAAGCAATTACTGTATTCCAGTATCCTGATTTGTCTGCCCATGCATAATGATGTTAAATTGCAACCAATAGGAACTTGTTAAAGCCGATGCAAACATCTTGTGAGAAATATACATGAGGAAATCTGCTAGATTGCACATTCAAACCTACACACAACTATTTCTCTCATATCTTTTTACAATCAATTTAAATAATATTTAAAGTTAAGCAATTGTCATTGAGGCACCAATATGAACATTAAAGACAATGTAAACTTATACCACCACAAGCCGTACTGCTGTAAATTAGCACAGTATACGGTCATTGACAAAATATAATACAGAGATGATGATAGTCTATTACTTGGCAGAGAATTCAGCAGACTGAGACTCCATCCTGGACTGCAGCTCTATGGTTTCTCTTGTCTTCTCTCTCACCATGCTGTCCATGCTGGTCGAGCTGCTTGTCAATTTCTGTGGTGCAGATTGGTATGTCTATAAATAGCATCAGGCTCTATTTATAGAAGGAGGGCAACTCCAAACAGTGATTAAAATATTGGCAGACGAGACAACTCACTATGGAAACACAAAGTGTACTCTTCTAAATTAGAAGACTACACTACACTTCTTGACCCTTGCGGATCAAGAAGTCGGCCAGATTCGAGCAAAAGGCATGTAATTAACATTTCACGTAATCATATCAATTACCGTATTAATTGCCAAATAGACAAAAAGATGCATACAATTTCATTTCACAAAAAACATATTATTATGCAATAGACTTTTGAAACGAAAGGTTTAGTTGATAAATTATGAAATTTATATAGTACAAAAACTTAGCAAAATTGATTTGCACACTTTGCAAAATAGTCGAGTAGCAGACTATTGGCAACCGGATGCTTCTAAATATTTCAATTAACAGTAGATGGAGATGGTGTGGCACTGCTTAGCCAAGTGTGGCACTGCTTAGCCAAGTGTGGCACTGCTTAGCCAAGTGACCCCATAGACAACTATTCCAATATTACATCGCTATGTAGACCCACCCTCTCCTGGCTGACAGTGGTCTTAGCCTCAGCAGATCTCTGATTAGCATTGAGGTTCAGACAAGCTGAATGCATGCTACGGTGTACTCTGCTAAGGTCAGCTCGCACATGTGACAGGTCACGCTCAGTGGCAGATTTCATCTCTGAGAACTGTCGACGGAAGGAGACAACTGCACGCCACAGTGACAACAGTCTAGAGTGCTCTGCGGAGAAGTACTCATTGAATGATTGCTCCTGCAAATACATATAA
The DNA here is from genome assembly GCA_027564295.1 of Himantozoum antarcticum. Lineage (NCBI taxonomy): Eukaryota > Metazoa > Bryozoa > Gymnolaemata > Cheilostomatida > Bugulidae > Himantozoum > Himantozoum antarcticum. The sequence goes on from JAOQGN010028638.1 coordinate 5,109, forward strand.
AATAACACTAAATTTAATAAAACTTAATATTATAGTTAATTAAATACCAATATTTAAATATAATTTAATTAAATTGAATTAGATATAATTGTATAATATAATAATATGAAATACTTCAGGCTTCGGATGCTAATTAATGCTTTCCAATTCACAATTTTTTGTTTGCATAAATTTGGTATATTTTTGATTTTTCAATAAAAAATGTTAAATTAATCGTATATTATTGTTTTTATTTAACAGTATTGCCTGCCCAATGAACTTGCCCACAAGCGTTTGGCATAGAGAGAAGACAACCCTAGTGCCCAACTAACCCTAAAACCTATCATGCAACGATGTAATGCTAGTTTAATAAAATAATAGATGACAACTCCCATATTGGAATAAATAGATGTCAACTCCCACAGTTCAATAATTGAATACATATTTTTCAAACTCTGCTATATATAATAGGTATCATTTATCCCTAGTATGTTGCAGCGCAATATTCACTAATGTTCGCTGTCAGGGTATATACATGCATTATTTAGTTGTACGCATATCAATAAACCAAGTCATCAATGATAGCTAGAGCTTAATAAAACACTACAAGTGTGCATTAAATAGGCACATCAATTTAGTAAATACAAAGGAAATGGGTATTTGCAAAGAATAAGAATGTTCAATACATTTCAACACTACTAATATTGATTAGTAGTAAATGATAATGAGCATTCATTGATGGCTGGCCTGGTTCAGACATTGTCTCAGTATTATTTTACACCAATAACGTATTGATCACAACGTTCAATATGTAAATACTCTACAGTGATGTCGAGTATAAGATGACACCTATCAATAGTAAAGTGAAGCTATATTCAAGGTACTCAACCAATGTTGACAGTCTCAATGACAAGTGATGCTGTGTGACACTTGTACCTGATTTTTGACACATAGGTCAAGGTGTTGACACCACTACAGTTGGGTGGTCTAGTGGGTATTAATTTGAAACTGAATGCCACCGCCAGGGTATGAAGAGCTCCATCTACCATTTATAGTTTTGATATGGTACATTAGTAGGCACCAGCCTGCAAGTAATTGTCTGATCAGATATTGCGCAGCAATACTAAGCCATGGACAGGCCGATATCTTTTCAACTTAGCTTTCACTAGTAATAAAACATTCATCCATTAACCAAGTTGCTATAGAGCAAAGCGTCTAGCCTGCTCGTGCAGGAGCAAGTTGACCAACAGTTTGGGTCGCACATACCTCCTCCCTCCACTCTGACTCCTTGGCGTCAAGCTCCTCTCTGGCTCGCTGCCAATCAGCAGTCAGTCTATGGATGTCAGCAGTGAGGCTCTGGTTAGCAGACGTGGCCTGGTCCAGCTGTTCACGTAGCATAGAGTTGACATGAGCAAGGGATGCAGATCTCTGCTGCTCCTGCAAACAAATAAAAATGATGATGATGTTGGAACGAGACATTCGCTGTTCAAGATGGATGATTACCGATTTCATAACTTTGCTTCGTTAAAACTTATTGCCAAGAGAGGGACTTGCAATTTAATATCATCATGGAGCAAGCAGAGCAAATATATTGGTCACTGCGGAAGTAAACAAGATTTAACTTTCAAATCACATGGATCTAATGAAATGGTGGCAGACATTAATATGTACCAATAGATAGTTGGCAGATGATAAATATGGATCAATGGAAAGTTGGAAGATGTCAATATGGATCAATGAGATGTTGGGAGATGGTAATATGGGCCAATGAGATGTTGACAGATGTCAATATGGACCATTGAGATGTCCACAGAGGTTAATATGGACCAATGAGATGTTGGCAGACATTTACCTCCTCTAGTTTAATGAGGGCAGTCTCCAGATCCATAGAGTGATCATGTTCTACAGCTCTGAGCTTAGCCTCAGTGTTCTCAAGTCGAGACTGCAGATTGTCGGTGGTGTCTTTCAACTGTAAGTACAAGCTCTCAGTTGTAGCTACACACACAGGCTACCCTTGTGAAATGCATTATAGCAAAAGGGGAAACAAAGCGGAAACAAAACGACTATTTCCTACACCATAAAGATGAAGTCGGGAGACTTGCAATACTCTTAAATTTTCATACAAGTTCGGATGTACGAGTCATTGCATTTTTTTGATTGACCAACAACGTCATGAATATATTGATCCAGGTCCTCGATGCACTGCAAAGAGATTTTATCATTTATATCGTGATTTTTCAAAGTAGCAAAATTGCTGACTCCACTCAGTTGTAAATGCTAAAATTTGAAGTTGATTCGTAGTGGTGGTCCTATTTGATATACCAGTATTGATAAAGCGGCTAAACTGCCGGTAGATGAACGAGCACAAAGGTTCTATACATATAAAATGCAATTAAATTAGTCAGATAAAATGTGAACTCACTGTTTTATCTAATCTAGATTTAAATAACACAACTAAATGTTAGAATACACAAAGCAATATGGATTGCTGCAGTCTACCGCAAAGCTTTGTGTTAAACTGAGTTTCTTAATTACACTTGGCGGGTGCTGAGAATGAATGACCACAGTCTAACATTTAGCTAGTTCAAGATAAAGGGTGCATAGAATGTATGACCACAGGGTAACATTTCGCTACTTTGACACAACGGGTGCAGAGAATATATGACCACAGTCTAAGATCATACTACTTATATATAATGGGTGCCGAGGATGTATGACCACAGTCTAACATTTAGCTACTTCTAGATATAGGGTGCAGAAAATGTATGAACACAGTCTAAGATTGTACTAATTCTAGAGAGAGCAGACGATGTGCACAAATCAGCAAGTTGCTTCACGCGAAATCCTAGCGGATTTTGTCATAAAAATTGTGTTATAAACTATTTCAAAATCTGTTATAACAGTGAAGTTTGGATAAGATCAGGTTTTTAAATTTGTTGAACACTAAATTATAGGAAATGCACTATCTCAAAAGTGTTCATCTAATAATAAAGTAGGCATTGTAGTGAAGCAGAAGCCAGAGTTGTTCACCCTCCAAAACCATTGGTAGCCTTGGGACTCAGCACATACTTCGCCAGTTAGTATACTACAAAAACCCAGGCTAGTAACGACTATCAAGGCAAAAGGCAATGCTAAGCTTATACCACACGTACACGGAATTATCTAGTATGATTGCGTTTCAATTCAAACCAACTAATATCCTGTACGTCTGGCTCAACTTTAAGTAATACAATTTGCACCTGTTTTTAGTACATCTCAATTAGGCATTATAATTATAAAATTTTTTGTTCTTATCCAACTTTCACTGCATGATAGACTAGGGACTATAAGAAGCCAGCAAACGATTACACAAACAGATAGAGAGGCAGGCGTGTGTGGTGGTGCGATTGGCAAAACTCTCCCATCTTACCGAAGCCTGCGATCTGAGGGACTCCATCTCGCCCTCAAGGGCCCCACACTTTTTCTTATACTGCAGAACCTGTAATATTTCATTAGGTACACAACTAATAACAACATGGTACAATAGCAAATAGGAACATGTATGATGACATACCATGCGTTTAACCTGGTCATCCTTTTGTTGGAGGGAATACTCCATGTCGCCGCATTTTTTCTTGTATTGTAGAACCTGGTTTAAGTGGAAAGCAACTAAATATACAATTACAGCTTCGGATAAAAGATAATACAACAATATCAGAGACAAACAGACAGAATGGGAGTTGTCAGACTTGTAGGATTACTTAATTTCTACGCCTGTTGGCATGCCAAAGTTTGAATGTTTGGAATCATATAAAATTCCCAAAGTTGAGTTGGATGACTCCGCATGGGATTGAATTCCGGTTTCCTTGTGTACAGTGATATGAGTGAGTGTTGAGTGTACCGGCGAAGCTTCCTTTTTAAGGTTGCCGAGTTAGTGTATGAGATGCAATCGCCTGCCAGAGTGCTAGGCGCTGTGATGCAAAAGGCCTGGGTTCAAGTCCCAGTTTAAGACTATTACTATTTGCAAATTCCCAAAGTGTAGATACAGGTACAGCATATACAAGGTTGTTACATTATGAGGTTATATAACAAGGTTACAGCCCGAAAAACCAGACCATAACTTGACCCCTATTAGCGAATACTAACTCCCATTTGAAACTGGATGAAATATGTCATGTACAATTTGTTTCAGGTTTAGCAGGATAAGTGTGCTACTAGAGTGGCATTGATAATAGGACAGGCGCACATTCAGTACTCATTGGTGATAGGACAGGCGCACATTCAGTACTCATTGGTGATAGGACAGGCGCGCATTCAGTACTCATTGGTGAGGTTTTATTGGGAGAGTGAAGCCACTCGTTTCCTATTATCAGAAGAGGCTGGTTTGATGGTGATGCCCCACAGTGCATCAACTAGCAAGTGAAAGGTTCATCTTAGCCTGCAGTTTCCTACTATCTTCACGAGGCAGGTGAGGAGACACCCCATGGCCTAGAGCGTTATTGGATACCTTAGCCTGTAGTTTCTGTACAAGCTGGGCCTGTCTCTGCTGTCCATCTTGGTAAGCCTGCAGCTTTCTCTTGTAGTTGGAGTGCTCCTCGTCCAGCTTCTTCCTCAGCTCGATGTTCTGCTGCACCAGGGACTTCTGACCAACGTCATCGCTACTGATCTCTCCACTAGACAGCTTCAGGGCCTGCTCCAACTGGAAACAACAAACATATGTTAGGGAAAACTCAAGTGAATGACATTATGACATCACACAAAACGAAACCCCTATAATGCCAAACACCCACCTCTAATGCCAAACACCCACCTCTAATGCCAAATACCCACCCCTAATGCCAAATACCCACCCCTAATGCTAAACACTCTCCTCTAGGCAATTACATCATTTTGCACAAATATTTCCCCCTGGTAGAAGCACATATCGCTACGCCTTCAATAATAATTATGCTTAACCCATTAGCTCCTAGTCCACACTCGGCCACCCTGGAACTGTTTCGTATTTAAATTTTTAGTCCGAGTTTGGAAACTTCTAATTCTGAGCCAAGGCCCTCTAAAGAGACAATACACCATGTTAAAGAAAATCTGTATGGGCTTTCAATTGAAACTGATTTGAACAGTTTAAACCCATCTTAAATTACGGTATCAGCTTGACTGTGAAATAGGAAATAGGAAAATATAGGAAATAGGAAAGAAATCAAAAGCAAATTTTTTGCAAAACTCCAGGAGCTAATGGGTCAGTTGTATGATGCAAGCCTCGGTTTCCAAGCCAACCACTCAGTTCCTGCAAACGCTCGGAAACCAAGGCTGCACTGAACAAGAAAAGCGTAGCTGAAAGTGAGATTTACATTTTACAAGTAAATCTAGGTAAGAGATGCAGAGGAGGTAGGGGCAAACAGTTGGTGATATGCATGAGGAAGTTCAGAGAGAAATTGGGGTCAGCACTCAGCACCATTACATGGCAGCAGCCGGCAAGGTGGAATTAGACACATTGACATTTACAAAAGGTTCAATAACAAGTATTGATTATTAAAGTAAAGACAGCTAATATTGCTTTTACATGAATGATTTCAAAGTTATCTTGAGCTTTTGTAGAGACGTATTGTTTAGTAATGTTTATTTTAGAAAACTGAGTGGAATGATTAACCTACATCTAATTACCTGACCTTTGCAGCTTACTAAATGGTGGCTGGCTGATGCATGACACTTGGATATTAATTCCTTGTAGTTTATCAGAGGGGGACCACTTATGTAACTTGACATAAATTTATCGATAGGTAACGCAGCATGGACACAATCTCTTGACATTTCGCTAATTAAAATTACAAAAATTAAAACGTTTTAACAACATAGTAAAATTTAATGGAAATTCCGACAACACCATTGAAACGGTCTTGGCTAAAATGCAAGCATCAACATGAACAGGCGCTGATTCTGCAATCTAAATAAAGTTGTCAAATGACTGTCCAATGTCAATGATTGTATTACAATGATCTCTCACAGGTTGGTGATGCAAATATTGAACGCGAAGGAAGCACGGGAAACGATTGAGTGATACGTTTCAGCAAAACATACGGCAGGCGATGCTCAACTCTCTCAATGGATAATACAGAACTACCGTCTACTATTGACGGCTTTCAACCATCAAATATGAGTAAGCCAAAGTTTGGGCAGCGTAATTAATAATACAAACCAATTGCTTCCGTTGATTTACAATACCTTCGCTCACTGCTGGCAAATTAGCACGGTTAGCTTCCATTCTAGCACTACACTTATCATCCTACTAGTGATAGACGCGAAAAACTAAAGTGTGAACTATGTAATCTGTAGCTAACACAAAAGATGCATGGGGAATGGTTTATAAAACATGATAATAATATGTTAATAAATATTTTAAGAAGTTAAATTGAATTCAAACACCTATGTTGTGCCTTTGATGATGGAAGTTTGAATAATTTAATACTGACATACTAAAAATGACAATAACTTAGAAACTGTCGCCACAATTCGTGAAACTGGTACAAACATATTGATTAAAAAGCTTAACAAAAAAGTTCCAAATGTTTGCAAAAGCCTCAAAAAGTAACACAAATCTTACTTTGCTATCATGCAGATCCTGATAATTGTCAGTGTAACTCATGTTGGGTGCTGGTTAGTGCTGCCGTGATAGTGTACGCTGCCTACGTGCTTCCTACGTGCCGCCTGCACCGTCTGATAATCTCTAACCAGCACAGTGTTCACCCTCTAGCACAACTTTATGGCACTAAGGTCCTAGTTCACTATATTGTGTGCGAGCACAAGAGAACGTTTTGACGACGCTGCAGCTACCCAATTGCATCCAAGGACGCCACTTGCTGGGTGACATGCTGCATATTGTTTACTTAGCATTTTCTTAATCTTTCTATTGTGATTAATTCAATGTAGGAACACAATAAGCCTGGCCCAAAGAAAACTATTTGATAGGTTACATTGCTGTTGAAGTACTTGTTAAGTAGAAACAATGGATGACAACTCCATGACGATGTAATGCACACCCCAGACTGTTGTAACAATTATATAAACAGTTATATAAACAATGAGAGTGCATCAGGGGCCCTTGAACACCCCACCCCTTAAAGCATGAAACATTATTAAGCTAACAGTTAGTTAATACACTATGTAACATACGTTCTTGTCATCTTATAAATCACCAAACCAATTCCGATAACAGGAAACGTTACATATAATCAAATATATAATTTTTAAGTTGCAATAAAACTATTAATTCTTTGGCTTTTAAAACTCCTAAAATTATGATCAATTAAATTTCAGGCTAATTCTCTCAACCGAGTTTTCCCAGTAAATTTCCATTTTAAGGCTTGTCTAAATATGGTTGCAATGTGTAAATTGATCTCTATTGGGTATTGCAGAAACATTTTCTCTGTCTACTACCGCCACAGTCACACATTACCTACACGTCTACACGTCTACAGTGCTTGTTGCATCACAACAACCTGTGGTTATCTCCTCGTTGTTGTTGCGGAGTCAAGGAAACGTTAGTGGTATGCCAGACGTCGGTGAAGTGTGTACTTATCTTATCATACAACGACATTTAGAGAATTGCAAGCCATGTCTAACAAGTAAATAAGTGTTGTAACATTTACATATTAGCGACCGTAACTGATAAGTGATAAGAAATCAAAGACTAGGTTAATAAAATAGTAGGTGACGGCAGATATCAACGTGGGAAAGCGAACAACACACCGTCGAAAAGCACAAAAGTGCCCTTAATATCAAGCGATTTTATGCAAAATGCTTGAAATTAACCGGATTTCTATTTGAGATAATATATTTCAGAAATTGAAGATTTTACATTATAGAGAATGAGTGGTGTTAGGAGTCCCGGAGATGTAAAGGCGCAAATTGTCAAACGATTCACTCAAACTAAACAAGATCCCAAAAACCCTGAAAGACTGAAATAAAATTAATGTTATGTTAATAATAATAGTAATAATAAAAATAATAATAATAATAATAATAATAATAATAATAA
>JAOQGN010028749.1:0-13097 GCA_027564295.1 Himantozoum antarcticum
GCTTTAGCACTCTAGCTATGTCACTTTCTGCTATAACCAGTTCTTCTGTCTTTTACTTTTTCTCTTATTTTCTATTTTATCTTCTCCATCCATTTGGTCTCCTTTGTGTTTTTTGCATCCTCCCAAATCCCTGCCCAATATGACGTGAATTTCTCCATAGATGGTTGTACCCCTGTGTGCCCCATATCAGTTCCCCCTTTGCTGTAGAATCCTTCTTCTTTCTCAAACATTCTGTTATTCCTAATCTTTTTTGTCTCATATCAGGGCTTTCTCAAGTCTCACTATTTTTGATCTTTTCTCATCTAACCATTTGTCTTTCATCATTAACAATTGCGATGTTTTCTGAAATTGTGAATCTGCTATTTCTTTAAGCCATGCTAGTATGGCTTTCTCTGTCTTTGTAGCTGGCGTTTGAGTTTTCCTGTTGTGTATTTCAGTGCTAATTTACGAAATCCTCTGCCTTAAGTCTTTGATTTTATCTTTCAGCTTTCTCACCTTGTGATTTAATCCCACCCCTTGACTGCGAGGTTGTTTTCTAGCTGGCCTATTCAACACCTCGTTAACCGCTTTTGCAATTGCATAAACTGCATCTGTAATGATATTTAATGACTTGCATCCAGTCAAGTGGTTCTCCAGCACCATATTAGCTCCTTTTGTAGCCACTGTTGACAACTTCATCTTGGTCAATCTGTCTCATATTTTTCCATTCTATCCTCATATACTTTAGTAATCTCTATAATATGTTTCATGAAAATGGCTTCTAATCTAGACGTGTCATTGTTAGACGGGCTTGAGCTTTCAAAGTTGGTATCGTCAGGCGTTTCTGGTGGTTCTTGATCTACATTTTCAGTCACTATCATGTCTGCTACTTCATGGTCTGAATATTCACACTCTTCTATCTTTCACCAATATCAGGTTCATGGTAGTCTCATCTTTTTAAATATGCTTGCATTATCGCGTAACCCTTGAGCTGAGATACTTCCATGCGCGGAAATTCTTCATCCCCTCTTACTTTTAGGTTTCTCATAAATCCGTACTCTTCATCCCTAGCCTGTTGTCTACTAGTTCTACAAGTTTCATCTTCATCTGTGTGGACTAGTTAAAAAGTTCTAAAGTATTACTGTCTATCCTTTCAGTGGTTGTTACTCGCATCTCAATATTAACCTGAGTTATTACACCTTGCAATCTCTTTCAACCACCTAGCATTATCTACCAGATTTTGCTTAGTTATCTTCTTTTCTGGAATTCACTATCCCATATTGCTTTGATCCTTTTCATGAAACAGGTCCCTTACTCCTCTCTTCATGGCCTATCTCTACCGGTCTCACTTTTTCATGCCATGTCCAAACATTCTTTGCTTGAGTCATGTTGGCATTCAGAGGGCACTCATGCGAATCAGAAGATGTATTGTCTGCTACTGTATGACTCTGAGGCCTGTGAAATCGAGTTTGTGTTATGTGTTGAGTATCCATATGATACATTGACGAATTCCTGGTAAACAGAATCTCAATCCCAATGTTGCCCTGGCATTGGGTAAGGTGAAACCAACTGGCACGTTTGTCGATTCATGCCGGGTAGCGTTAGCTGATGCTTTGCCACAGCCACAGGTTGCGGATTTTCTGTCGGGGTTTGCTCCTTAGCCTTTGGCTAACAAGCCTTTCCACAACGCTTGTTGTTGTTATTATTATTATTATTCTTATTATTATGCGGAACACAGTGATTATATTTATGCCTTTTCCCTTTCATTGGAAATATATACATGTATTAGATAAAAACATTAAATGGATTATTAGGTTGTGGCAGTCGTGTGGTATTGGCAACGGCAGTAGTTAGTGCACCGCTTGTCATGCAATGTTATTGTGACGAACCCAAACCAATGGTCCATATTCAGACAGAACCAGGAGAATTCAGCAAGATGGTTAAAAAGCAAAAGTCTTTTTTTCCTCGATCCAACCCGAGTTAAAAATGGGAGGCAACAAATACGCCATTTAAGGACCAAATGAGATAAAAGAGCACCCGCAGAATGTGGAGGCATGCCGGGCTGTGCAGATGAGCAATGACTGGAATATACCTCTATTTCAGGCGGAAAAAAAAGCGCTCTTCTTGACATAAATGGCAAAAGTGGTCACCAAATATTTTTAATCATGGCTCTGATCAGAAATATTTCGCCATAAGCCGTAACCGTCACTAGCAGCCCTTTATGAATTGGAGGTAGGCATTAGATCTCCATCTGCCATGGGCCCTGATCCTACAGTCGGACTATCCATGTTTGCTGGCACATGTGGCTCCTCCATGTCGAAGACAGTGAGGTGTGAGACCAAAACCTGTTAGTCGGCACTAGGCACTGAAGTTGATCCTCCATTTAGCCAAGGGTGGTGCGAAGACAGGGCACCGATTGGTTTAAACAGTGAGCAGGTGGTGTAGTTCCTGATGGCCTTCCTGGACAGGAGTCAATGTTGGTGCAATAATTCCACACTTTCGTTACTTGCCAGCTGTGTTCAAAGGAGCGGACTCTCAAATAGACAAATATATCGTCAAGTGCCTTCCTTTCAGTTGTATTTGTTCAGATGAATGTGAGTGCTCTATGTCGCTATAGTACTCAGATGGGTGTAGGAACCCCTGTAGAAAGCCACTGCCACCATGGCCCGTACTTGGTTGATAGCGTCACCTAAGAACATTAGTAACACCGATGACATGAGTTCGCTCAGGGTCTTGACCAACATCATTTTTGTATTTTGCTGCAATAGGAGAGGAGCTTTTGATACCTTTTAGGATCAGCTTTAATCTCGCGGTATCAACTTGGATGTTGATCTCTTTACTGTGGCAGTAATGTCGAATCCCTGATAGGTGGCTGGGTATGATTCCGTGTTCGAGTCCTGCTTTGAAACACAGTATTCAATGGTCTCAGCTTCAAAGAGGGTTGTTTCACTGGTTATACCTATTGATGTTCCAAATGTTCTTAGCTTCTGTACTTGTTTATTGTAGATGTTGTTGGGTCGATTGCCGATGAACTTTCCTAAGAGTTCTTTGACCTGAATGTTGTAGTCTGTAAGAAAAATAACATGTCGATGTAGGGGAACTTACAGTGTATGAATAATGAGCATGAATAGTGTGGTGACTAATATGCCGTTTGTGTGCAGGGGGGGGGGGGGGGGCTACAGTACTATAGTTGCATGGTAGCTTGGACATGTTTGGATTGGAGTTTGAGTGGAATAGTTAATGCTTCGTAAGGCATGTGTGGAAATTTCACTCGAAACTCGGCGAGCCGTCCTCATAAGAGCAGGTCTGTCTGGACGTTTAGGGCTCCTGGGATATGTTCTGCTCTTATGAGGATGTTATTTCTCATACATAGTAGAGCGATCAGTCACAGAAGAGCACTGATCATTCCGTTTCTGGAGTAGAGTTTGTTCAGAATGGGCACCAGTGCCTCATTGTCAGTGGATATTAGTACTACTTCGTCTGTAAAGCAATGGGTCCATAGATGAAAGGCTACATATATCGGGAATAATTCCAGAAACGACATTCCGCATCGACTCCACCGTTTAGTTGGTCAGGCCCATAGAACCACTGACTGTTGTAAGTAGCACCAAAACCAACAGTGCTGGATGAATCGGTTCTGATAACTTCGGTCTCGATCATGTTAGGGCGTATCATGTGTAAAGGTTTTGATGACTGTTCCTCATGCAGAAATGTGACCCACATTGACAATTTATGGCGGGCCCCTCCTGAGATGCATCTATGGACATGCTGAGCAGAGGAGATCACTCCCGGTAGAGATGCATATGGTGGTGAGTAGACATTGGAGGTGAGTTCTTCCGACAGTTGCCACTTGGGATAGGTGGTTAAGTTCACCGAGTATTTTCTGCCATCGTTCGCTGCGTTGTCTTCTTATTTCCAGGAATTCTTTCAGTTTTCTTGGACACATAGTCGCTTTTCTTCAGAAATGAAGATGGAGGAATCAATGATATATTTTACAATGCTGAGGAAGGTAAGGGATCTGCACGGGTAAACTGTCTTATCTGTAGCTATTGGTAGATGCAGCTGGCCTGCCATGTGTAGCAACTCGGCTATAGCTCCGGGGCTTTGCTGGTAGCCGTAGGTAACTACCAGGAGGTCATCTAAGTAGTCGAAGATAGCACATGGTACTGATGTTCTCTCTATGAATAGCCATCTTATGGAACCACTGATCCTCTGGAAGATCTGTCACGGCATCTGTCAATAAAGAACATATTGTTGATGTGCATGCCCAGGAACTTCCAATCTTCTTTCTTGATCGGAACCATTCTATGCGTCTCTGAGGTCAACTTTTGAAATATAAGCATCGGGTAGATTGTAGTTAGATACTTGGCTACATTGGGGACCGAGCAATACCTAACTGTTAGAGCGCTCTCTGATATGGTGTCACTGATTGAATGATCCGGGGGAGACAACAGATTGGAGATCAGTCTCCATTTTCCGTTGTTCTTTGGCACCACATTGACAGGAGAACTATGTAGACCGGGTATTGGTGGTCTGGCAAATGGTCCGATTAAGTACCCTTTCGCAAGCTCAATGTTGAGTTTATCCAGTAGCTTGGGTTTGTGGAGTTCTGGTTTGTAGACCATCTGGAGCAATAACTGTCGTTTGGAAACACCAACACTGAAACCTCTTGAGAAACCTGTCAGGATGTAGTCTCTGTCCCAGTAATGGCATAACATCTGATTAAGTAATGGTATTTGTATGGGTGTTGTAATGTCAAGCTCGTTTATATCTATAAAGGAGAGTGCAATTTAACAAATGAATTTGCATTTATTAAGGGTTGATAATGATGGTTGCATATGCAAGTAGTTGGCAATGTAACAATGATAATGTAACTATGAAGGGGGGAGGCGACTAATACGTCATTAGGGTCACATTGAAGGAGAGCATGGTTTGGTAGGTGGCAACTAATACACTGTTTATGTGAACAATTATATCATCCATCCGTGGGGTTGGCAATATGGTGGGTAGTTTATCTCATCGGTTTGCCTCTGGAGCAAGCTTATGCGGGATGGTTTCCCTTGCAGATTGAGCACCAATGGTGGAATCTGCACTGGTTGCTGTTGCACTGGCATCCATCTCTGCTGTTGTAGGAGCATGGTCCAGTGTGGGGATTTCCTGGGTGCATGGGCTATTGGGGATATGGTCGCCAGCTTGATCTCCCATTAAAGGCAGTCCTGCCTCTGTGGGCTGGTGTGGACATGGTGGTGGTGTTTGGTGGTCTGCAAGGTCCAGCACCAGATCGAAAAGCAGCTCACCCCATCTTATGTGGGGATGCTGGTCTTTTGCCAGGCGGAATTGTAGGTCATATTGGACTGCATCTTTCCTTTTATAGTGCAGCACCCTGGCATTCAACATGTGCTTGATGAGGCCCTGTGCCTCCTCTGGGTGGTGTTCTAACCAGATACTCGGGATGTCAGAAGCAGTCTAGCAGTCATAGAATATCATATCTGCCTCTTTGTTCACCTGTGTTGGCGTACCTGAGTCATGCAGTGTGAGTGCCTTTTTTGCAACCGATCACTTTTGTGTGGCAGTTTGAGGAGAGCTAAGTTGACACACTCGCCATTCTTGATGGTGAACTCAGTTTGTCACCAACATGTCCTGTGGTAGGCACCGGGAATTCCTGTAGCTTTGGGCACCATTGGCGGTGGGTCATCTTCCACTGATGAGCTGGTTGTATCTATACCTTCAAAGGTTGTTGCTGGGTTAAGCTTGGCTGCCTTCACGCGGCAGGGGCCTGCCTCATTGTCCATCGATTAATTCTCGTAGTACTTGGGATAACAGCTGAGCCAGTCCTTGTCTTTTGCATCTACCCTTTCCCTTTTCCCTACAAAACATGACAAAACTACAGCACGTTAACTGCAAAATACGACACTTTACAATTGTTTGAACGCAATATTGTAGAATTATTGAATGAGGAAATAGAAGCCAAACATGTAGCATTGACTGACATCAATCCGTTAGGTTGGATGGCATCAACTCCGTTGATTGGCTGGCAATAACTCTGCTAGGTAGTGGGGTATTAGTTTATATTAACTTGTCGAAATCTGGTAGCCTCGGCATAAAAAAAAATTCCATTGCCTGCAAAAGCGATTTATTTTATGTAAAAAGTAAAATGCCTAATTTATTTTATAATAATTATATTAATTTTAATGATGTAATTTAAAATATATAAGTTTTTGGAGTGTTTTTTTACCCCCAATCTCCAATCCCCAATCCACAATAGATATGGGGATTGAGGGTTGAAGTTTAGGGTTTAGAAGCTTGGGAAGTTGAGGGTTGCGGTTTGGGGTTGGGGGTAAAGCACCCTCCAAAAACAATAGATGGATGTGACACTCACATCAAATATGCAGACATATATTTAATGCAACTTAAAACTAAAATGGTTCCATTAGGAAAACGACACAATGTGCCACACACCTCACATTTGATCTCGGCACTCAGCTCACATTTTACCACAGCACATAATGGCTGTGAAGCAATTCACATTGGAATGATATTGAAACACGGTCATATGGACGTTCTGCCTGCAGAGGCAGTTCGCTGTCGATTTATACAGCATGATAGCTAGGCAGAACAACAAATACGTCTCGCCTTCAGACAGTCGATTTAGCCTGACCTCGAGTGGGAAAATGCGTTCGATATGCCACATATAAGTTAGGCATTATACTTCACGTTATTGTGGTTATCATTATGTGACTGTGTAAATCTGACTGTGTTAATGGTGACTGTGTAAATGTGGCAGTGTATATGTGACCGCATATATTTTTCTTACTATTATTTATTCTGGAATATAAAAAGTTCGAGGCACTTGTTACCAGAAGAAGGGTTTAGAGTAATGCAATTACATGAAAAAAAGAACACGAAGAATTTATAAAAGAGTACGTAAAACTGATATTGATTGTTAAAGATAAAAATAATAGCAATATATAGATATATATAGCGACATAGCGATATATATATATATATATATAGATATAAAAGCGATATGTAGATAAAAAAAAAGAAGTTTTGATATAAAGCATATAAAAGTTATGATATAAAATATTATTAAA
Organism: Himantozoum antarcticum; assembly: GCA_027564295.1. Taxonomy (NCBI): domain Eukaryota; kingdom Metazoa; phylum Bryozoa; class Gymnolaemata; order Cheilostomatida; family Bugulidae; genus Himantozoum; species Himantozoum antarcticum. The sequence continues at coordinate 7,074 of JAOQGN010028749.1, forward strand.
GTAGTATATAAAAGTTAGAATATTGATTGCATAAAAAGAAAGCTGGTTGTTGATTTTAAAACTATACACAGATTACAGAAGACATAGGATATGTTATGATAGGTATATATACAGCTGAAACTAAAACTATTTATACACCATCAATAAAAATATAAATCTGTAGAGCTCTGGTAGTCACTCATGATAACTCAGTAAGGATAAAAGAATTTGATTGTCTTTTGAAAGAAATCAATGAATCATTGTTTCTAATGTGTTAGGCAGTTGGTTGAAAAGCACAGCTCGAAAGTTTAAAATTGACCAATTGCCACAGTTTTTCTGCACAATGAGTCCATTTTATTTAAATTTAGCCTCGTACCAGATGACAATGTTCCTTGGGGTACTATGCTATGTGGCTGGGTATGCATATATGTGACTGCATAAATGTGACTGCGTATATGTGACTATGTGTATGTGACGGTGTATATGTGACTGCTTATATATGACTGTGTATTGTGACTGTGTGCATATTGTTGTGTATATGTGGAAGTGAATATATGACTGTGTATATGTGACTGTGTATATGCGACTGTGTATATGTGACAGTATCTACATGACTGTGTATATGTGACAGTGAATATATGACTGTGTATATGTGACAGTATCTACATGACTGTGTATATGTGACAGTATCTACATGACTGTGTATATATGACCATGAATATCTGCCACGTCTTGCTACTATCTAACATCCCATTGCATTGGTCTCTTTATATTAGTCTCATAAGAAAGTAGTGATTAGAGTAACGATACAAAAACCGAGTAAACATACAAGCATAGCCCTTTGCTATGCAGCAGATTTGGGCTTTGTTTAGAAAATCTCCATTTTTTGAAGGCTTTTATATTGTAGTTTGTAGTTTTGTTTTGTAATCTGGAATTTTTACAATTTATAGAATGTTTTCCATTTTCTCATTTAGGATAGTGAAGGAAGATCACAATTACTGCAGAAATTATGCAGATGTTGGCTATTTTGGGGAGAATGTTACATATTATGAGCCTTGGTGCTATGTTCGAGTTGAGCAGAGTAACATTGGTGAATCCTACATCACACGCCAATGTTGTAATGTATCTGCTTGTCGGGCAGTGAAGGGAATGTCCCATAACACAGCAAATCGTAAGTCTTAGATCGCATAATAATTTATATTGCTAACTTCCCCTGGTTCGTACACTACATGGCAAATGTTCGGGTGTATTATTGCTGCATTTGAAAAATATGTTAATTAATATTCTTTGAGCGTAGCTTCACAGCTGAAAAGCTGAGAAAATTATTGGCTTAAGGCTGGTATTTCAGCATTTACTTTCTCCCGGAAGTAAAGCGGTGCATCACCTTTATTTTAACCTGAAATAAACCGTGAAATATAAATGGTCAAACAGTACATGCCATTTTTATCCCAATCGATCAAGTTGACTAAGCATTGAATCCGACTCCCTCCAATGAGACATGGGTTTAACCGATCTCACTATCAAGCCAATAGCGTTGTGTAATAATATTAACTAACAGACTGGGCCTAAATGGTGTGAGTTTTACTGTGAAGTAAATTGATGGTTGATGGGGTTGTCATGTTAGGCTATCAAACATAATATACAAGCAAACACATTAAATTGATTAGGAGATGCCTATTCTAGTCATTTTATATGGGCTTTTTTATACATTTTTGATGTAAATTTGAAAGTTTTTAGTCTTGGAGTTATGCTCACCCTACCCTGCTCTGCACTGGTCGAAGTACAAAGTATATAAACATACATTATTGAATCATATAGCGTTAGAAATGAAGAGGTGGTCATATATTTCGAGACTAATAGAGTAAATTATGAAGTAGTGAGCTTCAATTAACAGCATAACAGCTGCAATTATGAACCACGGAGAGCATAAATATATATTAAAGAACAAGTCATGGATAATGTACTATAGCTTGAATGTTAAACATTATAGCGAGTGTTCAATCCTCATTGTTTTTTTACAAATGGCACTCCATGGAGTACCGTTTATAAAGAAAATTAAGATTGAACACTCTGGTATGTTCATTTTATGTCCTCTTACCATCAATTTTCAAGCTATTATCTTCAAAAAATTCAAGCTCTATTGCATTATTCATAACTTGTACACTTCAATATTTTTAATATTATTTAATAATTTAAATAAAAATAATTAATTTTAATGTAATTATATTTTTTGGGTGATAGGGTGGCTCAGTGGCTAGATTCTTGCTCATGGCCCAGAAGGCCCTGCTGTGTCCATCATGCTGTGAAGATAAGCTCTTCATTTCACACCTAGCTTCTGCTGCTCATACAAGCTTCAAGGTTAAGAGGCCCAACAGTAACTGGCGCACGCTGTGCTGACCCGTAGCGAAAGAGTTAAATAGAGAGTGCAAGCACAGCAAAAAAAACTAAAAAAAACTAATATGCTCTCTGTGGTTCATAATTGCAGTTCTTATGCTGTGAATTGAAGCTGACTAATTCATAAATTACTCTATTAATCTCAAAATTTATGACCACCTGTTCATTTTTAACGCTATATGGTTCAATAATGGATATTTATCGACTTTGTACTTTGACATTCTTAACCAAATCGATGAGGGTACCCTCATAATTAGTGAGAGCACTTACAATATTAGTAAGCGCGTGTTCATAATGTTAGCCCATACTTTCAAACGGTAATAGCAGTCAAATTTACTAACCTGCAATTTCTATAGTTATCAATTGGCCAATCAGAAGCAGTGTTAGTCGTGAGGGCACTTTCACATTGAAAAACAAAGCATGACAACCTACGGGTGTAACAATTTCGGTTTTCTCATGAATTTAAAATTCAGGAACCTCGATACAGTAGGAAGTTTACATGGCCATGTAATATTAACAAAATCGGACATCACAAAAGTTATCCTGTGATATATTTGCCATGGTTGATATTAGGCCTGCAACAATCCAGTTCGATTCGATTTTTCCACAATGACCGATTTTTTCGATCCGGTCCAATCGATACCTAATTGTTATTGTGATTACTCCAGATTTATTAGTAGGTATTAATTTTATTTTCTCTATTTATTACTAGATTCTCCCGATTTATTACTACACATTCAATATTCATTCTCCTTAGTACAAGGAGTTCATAGTAACTGAGTAACAGTAAGCACCAAGCAAGGAACAATTTGTTGGGCTAACTGTAACTGTTAGTAATACTATAGTTGCACAGATAAATTTCACATAAGGGAATTGCCACCCTTTATAATTACATCTATTAGAAGAAGTACAACCCATGTACAACTACATGTATTTAGTCTAAATAATTATGCTATTTGGTGAAATCTGGTTTCAAAAGTAGACTTCTTAAACTCAACTAGTATTTTTATATTATTATATTATTGTTATTAGCTAAAAAATAAAAATGTTAAATTAGTTAAAAATAGTCAAAAAATAACATCAGTAATAAAGAAAATAATAATCAAAAATATTGGACACTGCATACTGCACTTGAAATTTGAATGCATCCAAAGTTGCATAAAGCATTGGTAGTGGTACTTACATTCTACTCCACAAACTGTTACAATTCCTGACTACATTATGGAATACAACAATATTTACACCAGTCATTAACTAGCAATCTGTTACTAGGAATGCATTTGTGGTGAGTAATATTTGGAATCTATTAATACTAGTAACCATATAAATATACAAAAGTGTTACAAACACTGAGTTATCGCTAGTGAACTAGCATGCTATTATACATGCTGTGCGCATGTGCATAAAAACATAGCCAGTTATATAAATGTAATGTTAATTTATATAGGTGGGATGCTAACACTAGTCCGACAAAAATCTATGACAGTGCATATGGTACAAACTTTCTGACTGCAATTGCTAGAAAATAGTCAGTGCCAATAGATAATTACTATGTACTATCACTTTGTATTAATATGCTGAATTGAAAGTGTTGAAGTTACAGGATCGTTGGACTGGATTTGTAACCTTGGCTCGGATCGGACCGGTGTATCCGAATATCATCGCAGGCCTAGTTGGTATTGATCTAACAGTAGGTTGTCATATTTAAGGTTAAATGGTGCAGAACAGCAATAAGAAGCTTGCCTCCGTCTCTACGCTTGTCGCTTGTCCTCCGTCTCTACGCCGTGCCATTGGCCTGGAGACTCACAATACCGCCCATTTGGGCGAGTGGAAAACAGTCAAGACGCTCCAGATGAACTGGCAATGGCCGGGGATCTATTCTGACGTTTGACGCTTGGTCCGGACTTGTACCACCTGTCAACAGGCCAATAACTCTGGAACAAGTCAACCTGGTACCAGACACCGGTAGTATGCTGGCCGACCTTGGCAGAGGGTGGCTATAGATTTTACAGGCCCCCTGGACGTAACTCCAAGAGGTAATAAATGGATCTTAGTGATCACCGACCACTTCACCCGCTGGGCTGATGTTATTCCCCTCCCTGACGCCACGGCAGTGATCGTGGCCCGCACACTGCAAGAGCGGCTGTTCTTCCAGTTTGGGATCCCAGAAACCCTACACTCAGACCAAGGGCGGAATTTTGAGAGCCAGTTGATGTTCGGACTCTGCCGACTGTGGGGAGTGGATAAGACCAGGACCTCCCCCTACCGGCCTCAAGCAAATGGTATTTGTGAAAGATTGAAAAAAAACACTCGGGGACTGCCTCTGCACTCTATTGGAAGGTGACAACCAAAAAATAGAAGACTGGGATTTGTTACTGCCCCATATTATGCAGGTCATCCGAGCCATCCCCATAGAGTGACGCAAGAGTCCGTCAACTACCTAATGTTAGGTCGGGAGATCCGCTTACCCTCCCTGCTGACGTACGACGTCACTGCAGACGGCCAACAGTACGTATCAGAGTACGCTCAATACTTGAAAACCCGCATGGCCACAGCTCATGATCTGCTCAGATCCCAACAATTGCAGGCCTAGGTAGAAGACAGTGAAGAGCCCTCACTCTTTAAGGCAGGAGACTCCGTCTGGTTGAAATCGTACCAACTAACTAAAGCTAAAGCAAAAAAGTTGAATACCAAGTTTGTAGGACCCTACTTGATAGTCGAAGCCCTCCCCTTCCACACCTATCGGTTGCGGCGAGGTGACAAAGAGACTATTCAGCACGAAGCCCGAATCAAACTACATGTTACAGCTGATAGAGTAACACCCGAAGTCCTACCTAGGGGTGGGCCTAGAACAATAACACCCGAAAACCCCCTAGAGTTAAACCCAACACTATTGAATCCACAGAGCCCAAAATCCCCTCGCTGTCAGTGATGATAGAAGACATCATGTTCAACAAGGTGCTGGGAGGAACTACAGCCTGGTAGGAAATGCTGCCCGAACCCCAGTACCAGCAGACTGTCGAAATTACCTCTCTTCCGGGAGATATACAGCCCCTCTCTGTTTTACTTACATCCCCCACTGACGATGCTATGTCAAGTACCTCCAACAGCGCCAAAAACAGCCAACAACTAGACCCACTGGCCATTTGTTGGGAATTGCCTTCCCCTCCAGTAAATGACCAAGAGAACACAACTCCCGGATATGTCATGCCGAGATATGATATAGAATTCCCAGCACTAGAGTCTACCACAGCCAATCATAGACCACGGAGGAATCGTAACTTTTGCACGCACACTACTATAAGGAGTGACTATGGACGGCAAACTGGTCTACGTCCTACGTACCCTCACAGCCTTGTCCTCACGATAATTCATTGGCCACCATCTTGCATAGTGCAACAGCCTTTCTCCGAGCTACAGTACGAGAGACCGGACATGTCTTTATACCTGTTCCACCACCACTACTAACTAACACTAAAATGTTTTACTGCATCTACTGCTATGCGGTTTTCTCCACTCTACAACTAGTTAACTCGCACGAAGATAGGCACAGACGTTTATACTCTCGCCAAGTATGTGACGCCAGTCACCCTACCCGCTATTCATTATTCAGCCACACAAAAAATGCTGGACATTATATAAAGAAGGATA
>JAOQGN010028860.1:0-19975 GCA_027564295.1 Himantozoum antarcticum
GGATCAACCGGCTGAGATTCGAACTCAGGACCTTAAGATCTTGAGCCGAGCAACTCGCCACTGAGCTACCCTGCCACCCTCATGCCACTTTAGGTTATATTTATGTTATATTTATTGTAATTCACAAAATTATCTGACATGTTATTTATAATATTGTACCATAGAGGCAGGCGGACTCGGTGTGATGTTCCTGCATTGTGCAACATCTGTTGACAAATTGACATCAGCATGTTATGAATCAATAGCACACTAGATCCCGGCAGGATCTACATGTAGTGTGCTATTGATATCAATATACTATCAGTATCAATATAGAGTACTCAATTGTTTTGTTGACATTGTAGTACTGGTGGATACAAACATGTGGTACCACGCTACATACATTCACCCTGGTGAGCTGAGTATCACTATTGGCTCTGAGTACGACTGATAGACAACTAAATCTGCAGAGAGGATAATTATTATATCTGCACACTGATCATAACTGCACCACCACCTACTTACCGAAACTATTATTCAAAATCTACACCTTGTCCTTACCTGACCAAATTCATTAATGATGTTTAGCTGAACTACCAAGTTTGCACATGTTAGCCAATACAGCGCAACGCACAATATTTGTGTTTCGTATTGTGATGAGATGTACTAAACATTCACTTTTCTTTCACCTTTTGCATTCTACATCATCACCGTTTAATGATTAGTTGCAGAAGGTAAAATAATTATCAATAAAGCCATTCCAACTTACTTCCTTGGTTCGGATTACTTCTCTAATTTATTTTGATGAGTAAGAGAGGTGTTTCATATTATAATCTAAGTCTAAAGGAGGCATAAAATCATTCTACTTAGGCTAAAATGGGTTGAGGGAGGCATAAAATTATTTTATTCAGTATAAAAATACCATGACGGAGAGGTATATTAATTTATTAGCCTGTCAAAAATGGATGAGCTAGGTAATCTGAAGTTCTGAACTAAATAATTAAAATGTATGTAATATGTATATCTAAAAGAATTTCTTTATCAGGAAGCTACCCAGAATACGTTGTATTGAATTGAAAATGTATTGTATTGAATGTGTATTGTGCAAGCAGTGTTTTGGTACATCCCATGTTGCTATTATATCCCATCCAAATATGTGTTGAATATTAGTTTTGTTCTAGATCTGATAAATTTTCCTAAACTAAAATTGGCTTTAGTAATTGTTCTTTGGATAAACCTTTTGTTACTTTATATTTTGTTCAAATAGCGTCAGATGCACAATCATAAAGCACTATGATGTTTCATCATAAATCATCAGATACCCATCTCATCATAAATATATATTATATATTTATATAGTGCTTTTCAGCTCTGCATGTAGCGTTCCGCAATATTTGGTGTTCCAATCATTCTACGTTGTCACACAAATTAGTAATTACATGGACAACAGTAAGGACAACCAGTACCAGCATATTTTGTGTGTTCAGAATTACTATAATTCTCTTTCACACCATTAACAATTTCAGTCAAAAGTTTAGCTGTTGTGATAATCATTTTATATCATTTTCAACCTTTAGTAATATATTACTAAACTACTATTTTTTTAACAATATATTATGATCTTGACTATTGAACTAACCCCTGGCCTCCTAATAAATATTTACTTTTTGTAAAACAAACTAAAAATACTGTGTCGTTTTATGTAATGATGACTACCTTGTATTTAATTTAATCCAATAAATCATCGATAACAAATAATTGCGATGCACAAATAAGAGACTGCATTACAACCCATTCTAGTGGCTTGCAACTACTTTCACCGGCTCACAGCTCAAGAGTTCATATAACTTAGAAATCTCCCCACTTGCCAAGTACTGTATCTTTGATTGCACTGACGTACTGTGCCGGTACCCAGTATATCCAGTATTTGGATGCCTCTGTCGTACCCAACTGCAATCCCTGCAAATATCGCAACATGACAATATATACCTGGGGCAAGATTACTATGACATAAGTATTGTATATAGGATAGGAAATAGTATCGTATTGTTCATTCCGTTTGGCCGAAGAAATATTTTTGTTCTTTAGAATTTACATTGATTTCCATTAGACTAATTAGCCTATTTATGTGATGGTATGAATAAAACCTTAAATTTATTTGTGGCATCATCCATCAGTAGCAGTAGTAGTAGTTATTACAGAGACGTTCATGACAAAATATATATTTCAAGTAAATGAGACAACCATCAATCAATAGGTTTTAACCAAATCACTGTCCTGCTACAATATACCTGCCAGCTGCATGTCATTGAAATTTGAAAAAGAATTTATGCAGTCACTAGTTTCGCATCCCTTTGGCATACATCCACATTCACATCCTTAACTGCATTACAAATGCACATTACCTAGAATATATATGTAACCCTTTATTTTTACACTAAAGCAATCATTTTAAATTATGTAGTAAGTACCGTAGAACTATTCTAAGTGGGAGTCTGATACCATAATTGCAGCGCATGCTTACTTCATTCAACCCAATCCTACTAGTTGTATATGGAGTTGTCCTCTCAGGAGGTGACTATACAGCTATCTCTGCAGACCAGAGCTAGCATACTACTGTCAATTGATTACCATACCACTGTGGTTCTATTAGTGAGTATCCCAAACGGTAGAATACCACAATACAAGTTGTTAGCACCAGTAATAAAAATATTGTTTTGATCATAATCATATTCAATCCTAAAATGTCAAATAATAATCCATATATCCCAAGTCTTGGCAAACTTTGCACATGTGTTATGTTAATCTTAAATTAATTTGGTGTTGTCAGCAATCCAATACCATAGGCAACTATTAAAAATAATCACAAATGGACTTGTAACTGTTTAGATTGGAATTTGTGTTGAAGATAGCAAAATTATCGACTATCGTGCTGCCCTGATATTAAAGTGAATTCTATGCATCGCTCTTAGCATGCCATCGCACTGATCTACAGGGCGCTCTGTTTATAATATGCATTTCCATTGGTCGCTTTAGCATATCAGCACATTGGTTATTTCACATTGGAGTTGTCATCACGACTTTTCATGATTAAGCAAATGACTTTGTGGACTGAATTGTTGATTTTTGCCATACAACTAATCATTAATTTCTACATTTTAAGTTTTAGACAAAAAAATATATTAGAGAATAATAAACAGTCTTTATTGTGTCATAAAATGTGCTTGATGAACTTACTGTCTTAATTAAGTATGAAAGAATGGGGTATGTGGTGCCAAACCGGTAATGTGAAGCTCATAGCCCTGCCTCCAGGACCCACTTGGGGAGGGGCGGCCAACGGGGTAAGAAAAGGGAGGTGGTAAGGAGTGGTTTTAAGGCAAGGGGGGTCCACCCTCCTTTCCTTACCCTGCCTGCCACCCCTCTCGAAGTGGACCCTGGAGGCAGGGTTATGGAATTCAGACTGTGGCGCACCGACCGAACCAAGAAGGAATTTCATCGAAAAAACTATATAACTTACACTTAGAATTATTATTGATTTAGAGGATTCACAATCACGGAATGTGTCGCTTTTAATATATCAATTTATTGAAAATAATTATAAGTTATAGCTCTGTAATAATTGGTATAATATTTATAGCATAATACAATGCAATAGAACATTTTATACAGGACTAAATGATGATATCTAAATGAATAAGGAATTTTTAATAAATCCTACAAGCCATTACTTTGCCTTTATGAAAGGACACTTGCAGTTCCAGGCTCCCACACAAAAGAGCAGTGCGGTGTGGGAGATTTGGCCATTGCCACAGCACTTCCTTCACACTGGTCAGGGTGCACTGAAAAATTGGAACTCCGAGCTCTATGAGCTGTTTCCATCGAATTGCTAATGCAATTCAATGGAAAATGGACAGTATATAGATATTATGTACTGTGTCCACTGCAAGTGGACACAGGTGTCCACTTGCAGATGTAATTGCAGAGATGCACCCACAGAAATAACACAATCTTCTGGCAGGAGCAACAGCAGTGCAGAAAGCTTGAAAGCTTTCTGCAAGAAAGCAACGGAAAGCTTGGGCTTTAGAAAACACTAACAATAAATAAATGTGAATTATCTGGCAGTGACTTACAGTGATTCCATTTCAATATTATCACTCGCTTACCATTATGTGGTAGTCCTCATGTCCCTCTATTGGTTGAGATACTACGTCTTTTATTGAGCCCATTTTGACTTTTTGAGTTCGTTCTAAAATAATTAGTAAAAATTAGAAATACTTGGGTGGCACCAAATAATTTTCCAAAATGTCGAAAGCAGGTACTTTGTACCGAATGGCCAGAAATTGTACCAGTACCAATGTCCAAAAGATTTAGTTCAAATGTACCGGTACCAATGTCCAAAAGATTTAGTTCAAATGTACCGATACCAATGTCCAAAAAATTTAGTTCAAATGTACCGGTACCAATGTCCAAAAGTAAATATGATGTTATTAACCGAGAATGATATTGAGCCATGTCATTACTAGCTTAACAATACAAGTGAGTGTCATCACTCTGGATTTCCATCAATAGTTATAAATTATCTAATGTTGCTGCATCGAAATCAGTTCTGTAATCGTTCCTAATTTACAAACATGGAGTTGTCTTGCCATCAGTGTTACTGATAGAGATGACAACTCTTCAGAAATGTCTGAGATTTCATAATACATAAATAAATAATTATATTTATCATTTTTACCTTCACTATTAGGATTTGTAATTTAATAAAAATCAAAAATATCATTAGCAGTGTATAAACTCCAAATGTACCGTAATTTAACATTATTTTGATGCTAATTGAATTTATTATCATTTCCAACTACATGTATTATCAGATCAATCAATTGATGTGATTTCAATTCTGAATTGGTTGCAATTTTCTGATATGCCGGATATCATATTTGACTTCAGAAAAATGGTAATATTATGGTACTATTTCTACCCGAGATACCATAATTAATAAAAATATTGGTGGTGTCGGGGTATATTTACCTTTAGTTCCAATCCAAATTTCATCTTGGTCCAGTTTGAAAGTAAGCCTAGTTTTGCCTCCATACTTATTATACATGCCAGACAATGGTGCGGGCGGCAGTGGAAGAGAAGAGCCTTTTATACCAGTTGCAACATCATCTGGCTTTCCATGTTTGTCCAATACCTTTTTATGAGCCTAGACGCAATTTGAGTAACACGCGACGTAAATGGATTGCAATAAATGGTAGGTACTTAGGTAGATACAGCGGGATTGTAATAAATAGCAAATACAGCAAACATAGCATTATAGTAATTCAATGGTAATTCTGTTGTTAACAAGCTATAAATGTGATCTCTGCGTGACCAGTGTAATCAACATCTCCGTCTCATTCAGTTTTATAATTATAAACATGCAATCTGTTGCTGACTACCCTATATCAAATTTCTGGGTCAATGCTAAGAAGTTTTTGAAACTTGCAACAAAATTAACATGTTAAAAATCGTTAAACATTTTTTTAACAAGATATGAAACGCTGAAATGTGTGTTGCAATTGCAACGAATTGAGCATCGCCAGTTGGTAAAATACCAATTCAGTTTGGTCACCTTGACTAAAACTTAGATACTGGAGTTGGAGCTTTGGCTTCCCATACTGAAAATTAGACATTTAGTCTTAATTGAATACCTACAGAATTGAAAAGGAATTTTACTCTCAAATTATTATTATAAATGTATATTATTCCCATATTATCTAGACACAATAGGATATTAGTGGGTGAGTGCACTGATATTGCTCACTGCCTTTCCAATTATGTTAATGACAATTGAAAATCCACATTGAAGAAAATTTATTTGATGCGAAATCTTTTAACTAGTAGGTAACAGTAGACAGTAGATAATCAGAAGGAAGAATAGATAATCAAGACATAATATTCAAAATTTCTATGCGTGGCGACATATCCCTATCCGACCAAGACCAAGACAAACTGCCATCTGCAGATACTTGGGACTACATTTTCCAAAAACAATCTTCGATATAATATAACATAATTATAGATAGATTGCATTAAGATGACAATACATTGCATTAAGATGTATTGTCATCTTAATGTATTAAGATCTATTGCATGATGTATTAAGATCTATTAAGATATATTGCATTAATTGTATTAAGATCCAATAGATCTATTGCAAGATGTATTAAGATCTATTGCATGATTAATGCAATAGTACAATTAATAGTTTAATTAATCAATAGTTTAATTAATGCATTAATACAATTAATGCATTAATTGTATCAATATCTAATAGATCTATTGCATTAATTGTATTAAGATCTACTAAGATCTATTGCAAGATGTATTAAGATCTATTGCATGATTAATGCAATAGATCTTAATCATCTATTGCATTAAGATGACAATACATTCAACTCATACCGTCTGTTTACAAAGGGGCTCCTTGCTAGAAGCTCCAGCCTTGTCATCATTTCCCGAACTGATTGATTTAGGGTCAGGTGCAGAGGCTACTTTCAGCAGGTCACTCACTGTTGATCCAATCACCATGAATTTATTCGCACTCGCAGTAACTTTGAGCTGTTTCAGTGTTTGTTCATTATGTGTGGACCCTTTTATAGTAACAACAATATTAGTTAGTAATTGTTATTAGTTATTAGTTATTAATTAACTATTAGTTAGTAATACTTATTAGCCATAATATTGATGCCCAGTTTCGAAAGTCTTTGAGGAGCTGCTTACTCTAATTGACTCTAATTGCTTTGAGTAGGCATCTCCCAAACAAACACTACTTGGTGAAGTTGGTCACGGCATAATTGATTTTATTATAATTGTAGCACTATATAGCAGTTGTGTTGACACTGGTAGAGTTTACTAAGCTTCAATAAAATTAGTAACAATAATGTATTGCTAGTACACAGTTTTTCATTAATCTTTGGCCTTTCCAACTCATCAAATCTGTTAACTGTCATGTACCACAGATAGCGGACAAGACTGCCATCATAAATGTGTAAATACCCTATTAGACTCAACTAGTTAGACAATGAGTGGAATACCATGGGATTTGAACTGACAACACTGAAATTGAAAGCCTCCTCCACACTTATCTACAGTGTGAGTTTATGCTATTTCGCTGGAGATATCAGATAAACACTTATCCAGCTTAATTATATTCAAGCAGATGGCACCAGCCTCGCACACAAAACGGAAAAGTTCTGAAATCAGCACTCACCTTTGTACATGACCTTTTGAGTAGCAACAGGCACACCTACAAAGACAGAACCAACAAAGAGCGAGCGTTTAAACTGAATGTAAGAGTGCACAAATATATATTGAGCGCATGGTATAAGAAGGAAAATAAATGATGGCCCAACATGTTCACAATGGCACACTTGGAGAAGCACGGACAGATCAGTACATTTCAGTACTTACAACAAATACGTAGTTATGAAAGTAAATTTCGGGTTTATATACATTGCATAGACCTACATTTTAGGGTAATATGCAATTGGCCTAAATTTTGAGGTTATATACATTGGCCTATATTTTGGGTTTACATATATACATAGACTACATTTTGGGTTTATATATAACATATCTGTACGTATATACACAACTCTTAACAGGCAGCTTTACTAATAATTAAAAACTATAGTTTTTGTATTGTATCAAATTGAGGCCTAAATTTATCTATGTTGACCTATTTGCATTGCCAGCTGGCAAAAACTCTTTACTTCAATTATACACTGACAGTATACGGACGTTTCGTTACTGCTGTTTGGAAACTGAGTGTTTATAGATTGGTGTTGGGGCATATACAGTAGTCACCACTGTTTAATGCCCAAGTAGTCTCACCCACGGACACCTAGTTCCGAAATGGCAATTGCAAATAGACCTGGATTCATTATACTCACCTGTTAATTTTTCGATATCATTTTTGAGATCTAATATTGTGTTGTTTAAGTCAATGGTATGGTCAAACTTCTTCTTATTATATATAATTTTTATGCTAATTGGTTCTGGAGGTAAGGATGGTGATGCTGGGGATGCCGGAGACTCAATGTCAGATCGCTGTTGCTGCTGACTAGATTCACTGTTTTCACAAGTGTGGTCAGGTGACCCCAACTCTGTGGGAGATATATTAACAGCAGATTTGTCAGTGCACAGTGTCTCAGTCGCTGACGACACTTCGGTCTCAGTAATCAGTTCACATTTCTCAGTTTCCATCACATCTGAGTCAATGGCAGAACCTTCTGCTGGTAGAACCTTGCCTGTACATTCCGTCTCCAAATCCTTGCTGGACTGCTCTTCTGTGCTATTACCGCTATGATTTTCGTCATTCATATTAATTTTCCTTATTTCTATATAAAAACATTCATAATTAATTAATGATCCAGCAAAACTGAACTAAAAATATATAGATGTAGGTATGTAAAAAGGAGCCGTTAGCCGAAATGTTGGCTTTATAGTTTTTATAAACACTAAATATGCTTATAGTTCTCCTTTTTATAATAAAACTTCTTGCCCGAACCAACATTTTTAAATATAGGTGATAGTGATGAACAATAATAATTATAACACAATAAGTCTGGGGTTATGTTCCGGTTCTCTCGATATAATTTTTATATCATACCGGTACAGCAAACAAAATTGCACTGATAGATTGCACTATTGCACCTAAATGACTAGACAGCACTTCTAGTGGAATTATTCTGAGACAAGTAATACATTGACTTTTCTCAGAAGAAAATGAGTATTTCTATTTTTGAAATTATGTGTGAACCATTGGTCCTAGACACTTCTAACTTTTACCATTGGATTATCCAGAAAATCTGAACAAAATACATATATTATTTAGCTCCCTCACACCCGTCAGTATCACAGTCAGTAATGATCAGTCATTGATCAAAGTGACTGACAGACTGACTGAACTAAGGAATGCTTTACTATGTTCAAGTACACCTACTCAGCTATCAGAAAAGCGATAAAATATGTTCTCCTAACTAGAACTATATGTAGGTGGTGGCTTACCTGTAGAACTGATTGGAAGGTGACAAAAAAATTAAAATAAAAGTGGTAAAGATATGTGCAGATGAGGCCATAGGCTAAAAACGTCATACCGGTAGTGAAGTGCAAAATGAAATCGACCCGGTTCGTGATTAATAGCATTAGTTCCAAGGAATTTTTTTATACGGGCAGAGTATGACTTGAACACCGTTAGAATTTGGGATCTGAATTTTTGAATGCCGATGTATCTTAGAGCCGCTCACTGTGGGTTGTCGACCATTGTTCTTAGCAACAAGTTGCCCACAGTCAAAGAGTTAGTAAATATATTAATTAATATGGTTTCCTCTTTCTAAATATTATGTACGCCAATTTAGTATTAACTATCCACTCCTAAATACTAGAACACCAAAGCTACTACAACCTCTTTTATGAATCTAAAAACTTGAATGATCATATCAATGAAATTAATGAAGACATGGAAAGACTTATTGAATTGTGCATTCAAAATAAACTGACGATCGATTTAGATAAAACAAATTTGATAGTACTAAAAAATCCTCAAAACAGTTTTGTATTTGATGAAAACTGTCTGCTATTGCATGGAAAAAAACAAATCAAAAAGTATTAAATTTTTAGGTAGGACTATTGATTACTCATCTGAATTGGAGTTTCCATATCTCCACAATTTTAAAACAGCTAAGACCTACTAGCGGTTTAATATACTGTTACTCATCATATTTACCTTTTAAAATTTTAGTTCTGATTTATAATGCTTTGGTGAATTTTAAATTAAACTACTGTATTGAAGCGTGGGGAAATGCCCATACTACCTATTTAAACAATTATTTTTACTCCATAAAAAAATTGTGCGCATTATTTTTAAACAAGATTTTGATCATCCAACTGCGAACCCTTTTAAGAAAAGTAACATTTTGAACATTTCTCAGCTTTATTGGTTTAAGATAATTCTAAAAGCCCACACAATTTTTTATGCAAACCATCTCCATCACCCATTACCTCATCATTCATTACCTCATCATCACAACACGTGCCATTCAAAATACAATATTTCTCTTCCACCATCTACTTCTGCTGCGGGTCACAGACGACACACATACCAGGAGACTGCACTATGGAATGACCTACCAATTACTCTAAAAACTACTGTTGATCCACTGGCTTTTTGAAGGGGCCTGAGGCTCCACATTCACGGCTGAGTGGGTAACACTCCTCACTTTTGGGCTGCTAGCTCTCTCTTGGCCTGCTTTCTTACCCGCTTGGCTGCTACGCATGGAACTCATCATCACCACTTTGACAATCCATTTTGAGTTTCTTATGAGCTATATTTTTTCTTAATTTTACATGTCTGTTGTTTATTTTATATTACTGTCCTATCAATTACGTTGTTGAAATAAAGCGAACTAACTGGCCAAAATCTATCAATTTGGAAAGCATTACTCTTTGAATATTATGTCAATAAATATACTAAACAAATTTAAACGTAAAAAGCATAGTGAATGTCAGCACCAGAATGACCAGATTAACAGTTAGTGTCTTTGTGTGCGTTAATAACAATTCACCCATTTGTGTACCAGAAAATAAGGCATATCTTTCTGCCTTATTTGCAGTGTCAGTACACAGTACAGGCATACATTTGACAACGCTTTCATATGGTTTGCAACAGGTTAACATTTGAATCATTCATTCACTAGGGGCAAAGCGGGGGAAAATGGTATGTGGGCTTTTTCGTTACATACGACACATATACCTGTCTGTGATCATGTTTGTGCTGGCTAGTAATTATCTAACCGGACATCATTTAACTTCTACATGCATTTGACAATGCCTTGACATGGATTACCACAGGTTAACATTTGTATCATGCACATATTTGTGGAAAAACAGTATGTGGAACTGATTCGTTACACACGACGCTTTCACTACTTGTTGCCCTGATGCCTACACATGATGCCAAGCATATCAATTTTATAATTCCCACTGAATATACATGTATATCACGTACTCTGTTTTCCTTCCAACAACTAAACTGAATTTGAAGCATGCAACGTAGACTAGATTTTAGTTAGTCTCTTTTGGTAGGGCTACAATGGATTAGTAGAGTAGCAAATCTACTCTACTAATCCATTGTAGAGTAGATCAGTGATCAGTTATGAGCTTGTGATCAGTTTGTGCAGTCCAATGATGCTCATTTCATTTCGACTTCTATTTGGCAAGGTTTAGCATGATTTAACACATTTTACCATTTGTATCAGTTGGGCAAAACAGTATGTGAAACTTTTTTGCTACATACGACGCATTTACAGCACAGGTACACTTGCCCAGCCGGCTCTTGAAAATGAAGGGTGAAAGCTCGTTAATAATTCATAAACTAATTCCATAATATGTTATCTTTATCCATAGTGAAAATTGAATATGTACCTACAAACTTTTTTTCATGATTTTTTATGATGCCACTGTACAGCTAGCTTTAAGGGAAAACACCCATATATTAGAAAATATGTATACATAGTTGGCTAATGTAGAACATTGGCCGACTGGACATACATGTACATAAGACATAAGTTTCCAACATTGCAAAAAAGACACCATTGCCTCGCCAGCGCTCCACAAGTTATGCGATTGTATTGTAGCCCTCGCAATTAAATTGTGACGATCAGCGACCAGCAGAGGAAACCTGTAATACTTTAATGGCCAAATGCTGCTGGTCACTGATTGGGTGAACGTCATTGGCACATCGTCATTTGGTGTCCATAGCTTGCAAAATATGGCACACTGATGTCTCATTGAGGTGTCACATCCTGGAGGGGAAGGTAAGAGAAAGAACTGGTAATTAGTACTTTTGCAACAAAACACACCCAAATTTTGTGACATGCCATCCGGAGGCTGGTGCAACTTTGCGCTTTTAGCAAATTTTCCCTATATATACATGTTAGTTACTTATGAGACAATTTTGAAAAATACAATGTAAAAGCGGAGAAAAATTTTGAAAGTTTCGAAACTGGAAAAAGTGCCCTCAATATTTCCTACGAAACTTTTGATAATTTCATACGAAATATGCATTTCTCTTGCCAAGTGAAAACTTTAAAAGTTTTGAAACTTTCAAAAGTTTCGTTCAGAACATTTGGGCACTTTTTCCCGAACGTTTCATTTTCATTACTTTTCACTTGTTAAATAAAAACTTTGAAAGTTTCGAAACTTTCATGCGAAACATTAAGGTCAGTTTTGTTCCTGTATTTTTAATTTTCATAAGTTTTCACTTGCTAAGTGAAAACTTTAAAAGTTTCGAAAGTTACGTAGGAAACATTCGGGCACGTTTTCTGAAAGTTTCATTTTCATTACTGTTTGAATTGCTAAATGAAAACCACAGGTATTCTGCAGCTGACAATGTGTATAGTTGATAATAAAGGAGGAGAATAAAGTATAGTCATTAACAAACACGTGGAGCAAGTCAGCAAGAAATGCCGCTCACGTCGTACTTTCTATGCAAACTTCAAGGTCTTGGTGCTAACATCAACAGTCTAAAGACCGTTTACATCATGAACATTCGATCAGTTTTAAGTTATGCTAGTCCCGCGTGGCACTCACTTTTGAGTAAACAAAACATGGACATTATGGAAAACATTCAGAAATCGGCCACTAAGATCATACTGCCTGATACTGAAAAATATAGCGAAAGGTTAGAGAAGCTACAAGTTGAGACCCTAGAACTGTTTCTAAAACAAGCTGGCATGAAACATTTCATCAAAATAGATAATGACAAATCTCACCCTCTAAACAGCCGTATAATCCATAATGTCCATAGGACATCAGCAAGAAAGCCAACTACTTATAGACCTAACAAGTGCAGGACTGAGAAAAGAAAACAAAGCTTCTTTCAACATCACATGAAACAACTTAATTGACGTGACCTTAGTCCTAATATATATATATTTTATGTGCGTATACGTTTAGTAATTAGTCTCCAACATTTTTAATATAATTTGTGTATAATTAACTAATTTTTTATTTTTGCCCAGTGACTGCTCATGCATTTTTCATTCTAATACTTTTGTTTAGTTATATACTGTAAACACACTAGTTTTTATCATAATTATGATATTTGGTGGTATGAATAAAATAATAATAATAAGTAAAATAAAAAAATTAGTATAGCGCTGGATTGGGGGTGTTCGTCTAACGCCTGATTGGGTGTGTTAGTCTAATGCCTGATGGAGATGTTAGTCTAACGCCTGATTGGGAGTGTCAGTCTAAGGCCTGATTGGGGGTGTCAGTCTAACACCTGATTGGGGGTGTTAGTGACCCAGAGTCAAGTATTAATTGCTCATGACCTAAAGAGAGCCTATTTGTGTATCAGTTCAGATGAACTTTGGACTTGACTCTGGATTGTTGGATTCTTTTGTCTTTGCCACTCTAATGAGCCTTCGAGAGAATCAGGTGATTCTGAAACAAGAGAATAGTCATAATCACAAGCTGTACATTATCATCGTCTTGCATGTTGTGGCTTTTATTGTCATCTCTATTGATGTTCTTGGGTAAATAGTGAACCATAGATGAATTATAACTTATATTTTTTCTTGTTGATACTAACGAGCCTTCGGCATAGTCGGGTATTATTGCAAATAATAACAAGTTAATTAGTAAATTGTTCTCTTATTAATAGGGTCCATTACTGAACCTTCAAGAATATCAGATGGTCCTAAAGTAAGAGAATAACTCCCCTTTGATCGGTAATAGCATCAACTATTCTCAGCAGTAGCCACACCATTGTCATAAAGAGAAGACAACTCGAAACGTAATGCACATTGAACAATTATAAAGGAGCGTACTCAGTCTTAGAGAGAAAACAACTTCCATTTCCACTCGGTATCATTGAAGTAGTGAAGCATATAACCAAATAAAAAGAGAGGAACCAACTCTTTGCCGAATATTTTGTGATTTCATTGTCGCATATTGGTGCTTTAGTGGTTCGATAATAATAATATATAGGAGAAGACAACTTAGATAAATATTATTACATTGGTGGCAATGAGCAGGATTGGAAAACTCTACACTATACTACACCGTTTTGAGAACCTAGACACTCTGGCAACACCGATAAAAAATGA
This sequence comes from Himantozoum antarcticum, assembly GCA_027564295.1. Classification (NCBI taxonomy): domain Eukaryota; kingdom Metazoa; phylum Bryozoa; class Gymnolaemata; order Cheilostomatida; family Bugulidae; genus Himantozoum; species Himantozoum antarcticum. The sequence continues at coordinate 14,133 of JAOQGN010028860.1, forward strand.
GTTCAGGATGGCATCTAGAAGAAAACGAGATGCGTATGAACTATTTGTCATTAATCGATTAACCAATGTGTTGGAAAGGTTGTATATTGAACCTAGACAAACCAACATACAACCGGATCATTTTAAAAGCCCTCAAAGCCCTCGATGGGCAAGGAGACATGGATTATTTTCTGCAGCAGTTTAATAAGCTAGCAGAAGCAAATGGATGGGAACCAGTCACTACTCTACTCCAATTACGAAAAGCACTCAAGGGGAAGCTCGGGATTGCGGAAGGGCACACGATGCCGCAGGAATCCAAGTAGCGCTCAGCTTGGGTTCCTGAGGCATCGTGTGCCGCAGGAACCCAAGCTGAGCTCAGCTTTGGGTTTTCCATCAGAGAGGCGCGAGCTAAACTTAGCACATTAAATATATATTACCGCACCACCTTACAACGGCAAGCTACAGAAGTTGATAGACTTGTGGGATTAGCATATGCGGAATTTCCAGAGAGACATCGTATAGAACTGGCTTCAGACACATTCACCAATATTTTGGGGATGCATACCTACAAAAACATCTCCTAGCTGTAAACACACTTACACTTGAAGTAGCAGTCAAGGTAGGAGGTGAATACCTGCAAATTAAACCTACTACTGAATGAGGAGGCACTACAGTTAGACAAGTGGAAGATGAGGTTCTGTAGACCTACCTTGTAAGAGTGCTTCTGTAGACCTACCCTGCTGTTTACCAAGTACAGGATAGGTCTACAGAAGCACTCTTACAAGGGGTGAAAATACTTACCAAAAAAAGCGGACAAGATGCAGACACCGCAAAATCCCATAAACTGAAGAAATAAAATACAATCAGAGAATATAGATGTTGGGACTGTAGTCAAATGGGGCATACTTGCAGAGCATGTACCGCTCGATCCTGGAACCGAGAAGAGTGACCGAACCCAAAATAAAATTTTGGAAAACAGGTACAGCCCGCAGCAATGACTCATCCCGTTGCCTGCAGTTACACTAGGAGAGAACCTAAGCCGAATATTATAATGGGGAGTGGATGGAGGCAACCCAACCATTGTACACCATTCAGCCCTTGGCCATTGAACTCAACATTCCTCCGAAAGTATCTTCTATACCAAGCCTTGCCAATAGAAGATACCTTCGATCAAGAGGACTCGGTTGATGATGATCCTAATCAGTATTACGACGTAGATAACATTATAACAGAAAAGAAGACCATGTGATATAACTGTTCACTGGAAACCCTTGCCACCAGAACGTCCAAATAAAAGACGTAGCACCATCGAAGTTACATATCTGACCCACCAAAGGGTCTCGGCAATTCCAACTCGGAAAGCAGTAGTGTACCAGTATCCACTGGAAATATCTTCTAAGCCAACTCGGAGCCCAGGGGCTCAATCTCTTTCATTGACGGAACCGGCAGTGAGTCAGAGTGCCAGAGAGACGTAAATAGTTGCTGATCAGAGCCAAGGAGCTCCATATCATTTGCCTCAGAAGTTGAGAGATGCCCAGAGTGTGTCACAGTTTCATTTCAGGTGAACCAGGAGCCAAGAGGCTCAGTTTCTTCCATTGATAGAATTGACAGTGGGCCAGACCACCAGCAGGCTTTTACAATTACCTGTCAGGGCCGAGAGGCTCCATATCTTCCAAATTGGAATTCGGTAGTAGGCAAGAGTGTCAAAAAACTGTATTTTGGACAAGCTGGAAATCAAGGAATGCCACCAGTTCCAATGAAGGAAACACTGAAGAATAAAGAGATATATGCAGCCAGGTCAGTGGAATGACCATACGGAGCCAGTCATTTCTTATCAAAGCGAATAGAGGGGCGACAAGTACAAGTGCTGGTAGACACCGGATGTACCAATAATCTAATTTCAAATATGTATGATATATTACCCAAGACGGCTAAAGATCGTCTAGAAGGAGGAACCAGTTATGGAGTCATGGCAGGTGACACTACACTTCCCTTCAACGGGTTGTTGAAGTTACCGGTCGGACTCCGTGAGATCCAGAGAGAAGTGAGTATTGTGGTCACGCAAACTACAGGAGATTCAATTTTGGGAATGCCTTTCCTAACATCCCACCGATTTTCCATGAACTTCAGTCAGTCTGTAGTCTCTATGAATGCGACTCAACTCCAATGCAGAGATACATATGAGAGACTCAGGAGTAGCTAAGTGCATGCCTTGAGAAGGTGGCTTATCCCCCCTAAAACAGAAGTGGCCATCTGGTGGAGAATAGCTAACCGAAACTTCTGTCCTCTAGGTGTTGTAGAGGGGCAAATTAAATGCCCTCCTGTAGCCAGTAGCCTAAGCACCAGAAGAGAAGATGGGATGATAGTTATTAGGTGTCTCGACCCTACCAACGAACCATGGGAACTGAAATCTGGCACCACTATCGGGACTTTTACAGGAGTCGAAGAGGTAGATATCAAAGACCCCCAATTATACTCCGTTCAACTCACACAAACAGAGACTCTTTCTAAGAAGATCATCTATGCAGTCTCAGATCACCTGCAAAAATTATACAAGTTAGGCAGCATGAGCTGTGAAAACATTGAAAAAACTCAACTCCTGACGAAGTTACGATCTCAGTTTGGGTCCGTGTTCAGTACCAACAGCGATGATGTAGGTCGAACCATTACAATAGAGCAAACTCTCCCAACATTGACAGACACAAGAGCTATCAGGCAAACCCCTCACCGACTCCGACCAGAAAAAGAAGCCGAAGTCGAACAACTGCAGGTTTGAGAACTACTCTCTGAAGGTACGATCGATCCTGGCAATGGTGCGTGGAGTTTGCCCGTTGTCCTAGAAAGAGAAATGACAGCACCTGGAGGTTCTTTGTAGACTACAGATGGTTGAATGCGGTCACACAACAAGACATATACCCCTTACCAAGCATGGACGAAAGTCTGGATGCATTAGCAGGGAGCCAATATTTCAGCACTTTTGATTTCATAAGTGGGTACTGGCATGTCTCTCTGGACTCAGATGAAGAAATCTCAGCCTTTGTAACACGATTAGGATTATGGAAATGGAAAGTCCTACCCTTTAGTCCTACTTCTGCTCCTGCTACTTTTCAAAGGTTAATGGAACAAGCCCTACAAAGACTCCATTGTAAATCCCTATTACTATACCGAGACGACATCATTGTCATAGCTCCTGACTTCGATACACATATTAGTCAACAGGAAGAAGTGCTGGGGCAGTTAGAAAGAGCCGGGCTCAAGTTAAAGTATCGAAATGTGAGCTGTTGCACTCTGAGGTTCAATATCTTGGACATGTGGCCAGCGAACAACGAATAGCTACTGATCCGGTCAAGTTAGAAGTCATTCAAGAATGGCTCATACCCCACAGCATAAAACAACTACGGGCATTCCTCGATACTGTAGGGTATTATAGACAATATGTTCAAGATTCCGCTATCCAAGCTGAAGCTCCTCAAAAGACTCAATGGAAAAGAGGTTACCTGGAATTGGCCAGAAGATTGTCAACTAGCCTTGAAACCCTGAGAGATCGATTTCTCGCTGCACCCACTTTGGGATGCCCAGACCCGAAAGAAACTTTCATACTGGACACAGATGCAGTGATGTGGGAGTGGGAGTGGTTCTCTCCCAACACCAAGCGAGGGGAGGAGAGAGTCAATACTCAATATAGCACAACGCACTAAACACTCGCCCCAGCAGATAATAGCTACTGCGTTACGAGGTGAGAACCTTTGCCTGTGGTTAAGGCGGCAAATCATTTTAGATCGTACCTCTATAGGCAGACATTTCAACTGGGATCAGATCATGCATCTCTTCTATGGCTGTGTAGACGTAGGGAACCATTTAGCCAAGTTAACTCTTTCACTGCCGTTCGGCGCATCATGCGCCAGGCAACTAATGCACAAGACCAGTCGCGACGTCATGCGCCAATTAGACGATATCTGATTGAAACATTCATATCATGAATTGGAACAGGGCTACAGTCAAACTTTTATATAATTAACTAGAGAATACTTTCAGCTGTCTGCCCACACCAAAAATTTCCTAGGAACACAGGATATTTACAATCAACCGAGTTGAATTCATTTTTCTTTTCACTTCCGGGTTTGATTTTTCTCCATTAGATGACGTTCTTTCCCCTTATGTTACTGCTATTTTGAATTTTTTTTTGCTCATCACCTTCAAATCAGTTCCACTTATAAGCCACCACTTAGTTCTAGTTACACTCAGAAAGATCTTAGCATTCCTGTGAGCGTAAGCTAACAACTAAATGATATCATTTGCCGGATCTTGTTGAGGTGTCAGCTACTTGTTAGTAGGATTGCTCACTGGTGTCAGCTACTGGTCAGAAGTAGGCCTAACTGGTGTATCCACTCTGCTAAGCTGTTGTTCAGTAAACTAGTTAATATAATGCTCCTGAATACAATTAGATGTTCACCGAACACTAATTTGTTAATCAATGATTTCACAATAATAATAATTGTTTTGTATTTATTATTATTGTTTATATCATTGCCATAATATAGAACTTCTACTAAAAATAATGTAATGGAGTTTCATAGTAATTGGACTGCTGTGTTGTTGCGTGGAGGGGACATGGGTGATGAAGAGTTGGAGTGGGTTCAGAATTTTTCAAATATTTGAGAGCTTCTGATTACCCAACTACAGTACTTCAAGAATAATTTGCAGCAGAATTAATGATTACCAAAGTTGTACCATTTTCATAGTCTTCAGTAATTGGTTAACTGACTCCGAACAATCTGATCTAGTCTAATATAAATATGAAATCTACTAAGGTGTGTGAAAATGATATGTGTTAATATGTTCCAAACTTACCATAACTGAACAATATTATGTTGAGTTTAAGGATATGCATTGAATTCAAATTGTTGGCAATGTTTAATACATTGAAATTCAACAATTAGCACAAAATTATTTTTATTTAATAATCATCAGGGGAAACAAGTCAAGCTTATTTTCGCATTTCTATAACATTTAACAGTTTGAATAATAATTAGTGGGTCAGGGACACCAATTCCTTGTTGGTAAAATCAGCTATCCTTTGTGCTGATATAATCCAGACTCATCAAAGTTAATAATGTATAATCAATGCAGTAAATACATTTAGTTGTATTAAAAACAATTATACTTGATCATCAGAACAATTTATAGCAGAATTGAGCCAATATTCGCTATTTTAGCCAATTTACAAAGGATAAGTGCATGCTCTACAATAGTAAATATTCTGACATACTGCAACTGGACACTAAAAACTTATTAATTTGATACTACAACAATTTATAATTAATGATGCAATAAGATGTTTCACAGTGTAGTTGCGGTTGCGTTTGACCTTACAGGTGTAGTGTGGCAATTGCAAAACCTACAATGTGTATCCATGCAGGCTTCCAACTCACGGTCACACACAATACCAATTACTGGTGTCGTAGTCCAATGAATTATGATCCAGTAAATATGCACACCATAATATCGTAGGCAGTAATTATAATTACTGTAATTCTGGTCAATGCATTCTGACTCTAAGTACCCCAGTGAGCTGAATTCCGGAAGCATCCGAGGCTAGGCACTCCGGCCACGCATAGACCAGTCCCTCAGGCCACTTAGTGTAGAATAGGGGGCCGATAGAGGCAGCCACTAGAACAGACTCTTTAGTTAGGTCTCAACATTCATTTCACAGCCGGCTCTAAGTTCTAACTATGAGTATCCTATATTATAGGGTGGGCACCCACACCTTCATTTATCAGTATTCAAACCTATTGTCTCACACACTAATGTAATATTATGCAATACTATGTGTCAACACTAATCCAAGTTAATGGGATTAAGTA
>JAOQGN010028861.1:0-13097 GCA_027564295.1 Himantozoum antarcticum
GGTATTTAAGGACCAAAAAACAACTCCTCCCTCCTCATGACCAGGCCATCAGAACAAATTTGTTCTGCTGGTCTCATCGGGGGCAACTCCTGACAAAAGCCAAGCCTATCAAAGATAGGTTAGGCCGGTCAGACATTGAAGCTAAAAGGTCTTAATAAGACAAACTTTTGACCAATAATTATTAAAAAAAACAGTTCATTGGTCAGCATTAGTGATAGAATCTACCTTGTATATCAACAAATAAATAATTTGGAGTATTGGGAATGAAACCTGACTAACAATTATATGAATTAATTTACAAATTCTACAAAATTGTCTACAAACTGTCTACTGGCTGTCTACAAATTACAAAGCTGTGTACTGACAACTCCCACATTCTCTGTCAGCAATGCATGACACCATGATGTCTAATATACTGTACAATGTATGTATCACTATTTATGCAGTGAGAAGTGTACTACATTTCAAATTATATCATGTGATGCATTTGCACCAGCTTGTCATCGACAAGCATTGTGATTTGGAGTTGCCTCCCCCGATCAGAGCCACAGAAACAAATTTGTTTCTGTGACTCTGATTGGGAAGGGGGTGGCATCTCCATTTAAATGAGGCTTGTCAAAGACAGGCTACATTAGCACATGTATTTTGTTTCCATTGCCATTGAAAAGTATGCACATTGTTGTATACTATTGTCAGTACATAACACTGTGCTATTGATACAGCGCAAGTATGTGCTGCGTCAATTATAGCTGATGCTATGAATCAATGTACTTTTACTCCACAACTGATAGCATGTGGTAGCCATGGCCCACCCATATAAATCTAATCACTGTCCTGGTAACTATGACTACTGTTTGTCTATGGGGGCTATTTCGACTTTCAACCATTACTGTATTTTGGTGACAAATTAATCAATATCTTTTATTTGTTATTAATTACTGTATGCCAAGTTTTACGCAATAAAATTTGTTGAAATTTTCTGCTAAGTAATTTAGTATCCATAGTAATAGATGCGTGCTTTATCGCTAAGGGGATCCGCTTGAGATTTTGTACGCTTCAACAATTTGGTATTGAGATTACAAATAAGACGTAACAGCCTCACTGTGAAGGCTTTGTAACATGGCATGATATATTATCATTATGTCATATTACTCCTAAGGTAAAGTTAACATACCATAAATATTTCTACGTTATAACATAAATATTATAGAAATTATCGAATAACAATATTATTATTATTATTCGGAATTATAATTTTTTCACAGTACTAACGTCCGGGTTGCAATAAGAGTTCTCACTACTGCTAGCACTTGACTTTGTAGCAGACCAAAACTCTCACCACCAAACACAAACACTCATTTATGAACTTACTGCTACGACCAGTGATTGAATTGAGTGGGCACTAGAAGGGACTCAATAACCGTAAAGTAAATGCTTGGGTTATTCCTTGGCCATGTACATTTCTTATTCACCAAATTCTGAAATTTTATCAAAAAGTCCCTCCGAAATGGTTCAAAATGAATTTTTGTATCCCCTAAAATAAATATTTCTGTGCATAAATGTTTTGACCCCTAAAATTGATGAGAGTATCCCCAGCATTGTTTGAGACTATTTCAAAAAGTCTAAACCGCTTCTGACAGGTTACCACCTCATTTCAATTTCAACCCTTCAGTCACCCTGTTCAATGCTACACTTTGTTAAAAACTGCTATTACAGTACTTGATGTTTAAAAGGCATTCACCATTTTAACATGATTGAGCCATACATATTGAGTTGTAGTTAAATTTATGACAAATAATTGCGTTTGCAGAATTCTCACTAGTGGCCAATATATTCTTTGTTTTGCTGTGGTTCCGTAATCAGCGTAACAGCGTTGGAGGTCACTTGGTGGATCAGAAGACAATACTCGCAAATAAAAAAGCATTTTCTGTAAATATTCAAATGCCTGCAGATCTGATGGCACCTGGATAATTATCGCAAGTGCCCAATAATTAGCGTAAAAGTGCATAAAATAGAAGAGAATGTTAATCTACTGGGCCTATTGGCAACTCGGCAGAGAATGCGAAGAATTTGCAATAACCAGTGGCTTACATGAACTTAATACTATAAGTTTGGTGAGTCAATATTTACTTAGAATTATCGGAAAAATTCCTTTTCAGTCCAGTCGACGCGCCTCAGACCAAGTTCCACATTACCAGTTTGGCAACTCAAAACCCCAAGCCCCAGATACTAGCTAAGCTTTACATTAACATCAACTTTAACAAAAATTACAAATGAAATGCAGCCAGTCAGACATGCATAGTACATCATGCTGGTTCGGTCGCATTTACACACAAGGTTTTCATAATTTGTACTAGAATGCATTGTATCGATGAGTTTCCTCTTCTCTGCAACTTTGCATTGACGACACAACATAGAATTCACTGCAGCCCTATAAAGACCAATTTAGTGAGCATTTCTGTAAAATTATTGATAGGCGTCTCAATATGTCAAGCATATTTCCTTGAATAATGCTCATATACAATTAGGGATCCAAAATTCGATCAAACAGATACGCCATATGAACAGGGTTTTCATGGTCGGCTTCATGCAAAAAAGAGATAACAATTTCAAAAGTAGCAAATTCATAAGTGTTTTCGACCCGGAGAGAAAACGCCTATTATGCTTGCCATCTGTTATACTCAGTGTCCGTAGAGCAGATACCTATAATAAACTCAGTTGACATTCACACATTGCACAGTTTGATAGCAACTGCATAAAATTGTAACTAAAGTTCAAGTCAAAAACATGCATCATTCATAGCAACTATTGTTGTTGATGTCACCACACCGGTGATTTAAGCAGCTACTCACGTCAGTACTTCTATAACAACCACAAATGACAGGCTCTAATTATATAAACATGATATTTATAACTTCCAGGTAACAAATATATCATTATTATTAAACTACTCATGGAAATGACTGATGCAGCATGGAATGTCACCTAGGTGATATTATATACACAATTGTGTTTATGCTGCTGCAAACTCATATTGCTTGACAATGTGTGGAATGTGCTCATATTTCCTCTATTATGTGACTAATAGCAGCTTATTAGTGAATGGCAGCAGACAGCAAACAGATTTTGAGGCACCTAATATTGGGCATGAACAATCTCCATTCACTGTCTTTGTAAAAAGAGCATGCATATGCACCGTAATATGCATGCAGAGCAGACCATGCATATGCACCGTATGGTAGAAATCAGTTTGTATCTATGTTTGCTCAAACAAACCACAATGCAGTCCCAAGACAGAGATAATAGTGAATGCATTATGATAAATATTTTAATCATTTTGAGTAAACACATTGTGTGTTATATAACCAGCAATGTGGTACCCATGAAAACTCAATCTCTCGTGCATATTTGCGATGCATCATCCCTAGGCATGCCCGGTTTGCTGTACCTTAAGCCTCGCTTGCTGAGGGCCAAGATGACATACTACATGCGCATGCACATGTATAATTATATTGACAAAACTTTGTCCAATGGCAACATATTTCAATTTCCTTAAATTTATATATAATGTAAAGGTGAAGATATGATACTGAGTAGGATTATTTAAACAGTGACCGCCTTCTGAATAGAATTAAAACTGAATGAACTGTCTGAATGCAATATAAACGTCCACTTTATTACAATTTCCAAATCAAATAAAAATCTAAAATGAAAGTTATCGGTCCACAGTAAAAAAAACAATTAGTTAACTTGGTATTAGGTTCCTGGAGGGCAGGACATCTTGTTGTCAATAGAGTATGAATGGAGACGAAAGTGGCAACTGTCACAGAATCCAACTGGCCTACGTCAGATAATTTAGTTTATATGCAGACAACGCAAGTGCTAATTTATAGTATTTAATTTAAATTGTCTTGCTCAAGGAAAGATAAATTAGTCATTCCTACATACATGCATTTTTGGATATATTTGATTTTTTTAATTAATTTCATATATTCATTATGTAATTTCTGAACGAGCGTTCATGAACATCCACCTTGTCCGAATACACCTAGTGCCTACTGTAATAGATTGGAGGTGCACCCACAAGTTTTGTTGTTATATAGCAGAACTTGATTTAATCATTTATTTCGGAAAAAAGTTTTCTATTTTCTAATGATGCAGATGAATGCAAATGCAAGGTTTCAACAGTAGACCTAGTAGCAACATAGCAGGTAATTTTCTTCTTAATTATCATTGTTTTTTGTTTTGTTATAATTATATGATTTCATGAAGAGGGTACATTGCATGCAACATTATATAGACAAGAAAGGATGATGAGACCTACTGGCACAACAGCACTGCAGTCAAGATGACTGGCGTTATAACCTTCATTATGTTGTCTTCTTATAAATCTACCATTTGTCTAGATAGAATAAGCTGTGCTATCTATTGTTCTACTTCTACCCAAATGAAATGATGAGAATTTAAAGTCGGCGCTACTAGATTTGCAGCAAATGGTGAGGAACTCTTCACCTACAGTGTTGTGCATTGCGTGATCTGATACGCTACACATTATTACTGGTTACTAAGCGACTATGAATCTGATACTTCAATCTGATATTTCAATATGATACCTGCGTTTAGCACTCTTTAGCTGTTACAAATGATTGATTCACAAATGAAGCAATTAATTAATTCTTTATAATTCGTGAAAAGTGTAAATAGGCTCCCACGTGTGGGGTACATTTAATATACATGCTTGTGATGGATATTGTAGTGACACATTGTAGAGGCATCAGGACTTGGTGAATGTGGTTGTGACAGTTTTCTTGAATTCTCTCCTTCATATCCATCAGTTTTGGTCAATTGTGAGGTTTGGAAGAAAATATACTCCTAGACAAACTATGAGCTTTTAAAGTTCTATTAATGCAGAATATTGATATATATACGATTTATACATCGTTTAAACTCCACAGTTTGATACCACATTCCGTGCTTCTTATTGGTAGCTACTGAACTTTGACTTTTCTGAATATTCGTACCCCATCAATATATCATGCAATCAAATATTGAATGAATGAATAAACAATATTGTTGTATTGTATATTGCTATGAGCGAAGTCTAAAGATCTTTCAATATTCAGCGATATTTATAGGAATATAATTATTATTTTATCTTTGATATTCTGATTGTAATAAATTATTTGTATGGGCACAAAAAGAATACAACTAACTGATGATGAAATCGTTAATCAATGATGAATTAACATATAATTTTAAAATTTACTGTCTACTCAAGCAATACCAATTTTATTATGTATGGAGAAAATAGATTTTCAATTTCTTGATCTTGGTAAGCTATTATGTAGAGTGTACATCTAGACAAGACTCTTACAGCATACCATTGGCAGTCTAGTTCAATTTCAATTTTATTATGTATTATTGTTGGTAATTAATTGTAATTAGCAATTATTGGTGTTAATGATAAAAGTTGACATAAACCAAATAAGCCTGAAATATAGCGATTTTAAATATTAAATTTTAAGTTTTAGTCTCAAGTTACTTGAAAATTTAAAGTTTATAATTTGAAAGCTGAGGAACTCTATGTTATGAAACGTGAAATTCAGAGATTGGTGCATTCAATGCTATATACCAATCTAGTGATTTGCAAACTATTGGTCATGAAAAGGTTTAAGCACATAATTGTACTTAAACCTTTTCCTATTAAAGTTCACACTGGAGGAAATTTCCGTGTTCGGATATACAGGTAATTGGTAGTCCAGTAACTCCAGATTTGTAGATGGGGGAATGGAGTTGGATGGTGACGGCCTTTGTTTGTGATTGTCAGGTTCCAACCCATATGTACTAATTGAAATTAATAATTTAAAATGAAAGTAGACCACGCATTGCACCCCCTCCCCCTTCCAGCACCTCTTGTATCACAACTATTATATTAGGGCTGGCAAGCAAGGCTCCTAATATCCCACTAGTATGTATGCTGACCAAACAAACGAAGCAAGAGTGAGCAGGATGGCTTGATGATAGAAATTTTTTTGGATTGTTTTCAACCGATCAGTGACAGATTTGATTTCACGTAAAGACACAGGTAACACAGTTACACGCGGCCCTGTGGCAATTCATAAGCTATACAGCTAGCTACACAGTTGCTATTAGAATTCCTCTAGACAGTATTTGGAGTCGGATTTTTGGTAGCAGTATCCATTGACAGTTTCTACTAATGTCAATATTACTGTAAATATTATTATTATAACTTCCTTCCTTTGCTATTGGTTTTCGGAATGAAAGTTATATTCCAAGAATCATCTGACATACTATATTAAACTTCAGACAACAATGGTGAATTGTTAATTATTCCAGTCGTTTGCATGATGCACCCCTGCCTGAGATATCAATGTAGTTAGTTACACTACTTTGAGCACTTGCTTTGTGATGTCAAATGAAGCAAAGGTGGCTTTTACTGCTGTTTCCTCCATGATTCAGATCAATGATTATGATGTAACATTGACTAGTCATGTCAGTGCTTTGTGTACAATATCCCTTGACATCAGCTGAAGGTTCTAAAGAATTTGATCACATGGCATATCCTGACCAATGGCAGCCACTATCCAACGTCTTGATAAATAATATATAAATGAGATGTACATTGTCAACATCACAGCACTGGAATCTTGGATATATCACTGGAAGGGGCGTTTGACAAATTGTTTTCAAATATTTTGAAAATATTTTGCAAATTGTTTTTATTACAAGTTGATCTATCAAAGACAATTATTTCCAAAGACCTCTAACTCAGAATGTCATCAAGCAGAGCAACCAAGACCACTTCCAGGTAAGGGATCTTATATTTATGAAGAGCCTATTATATTATGTTATGCTATGTTATGTTATGTTTTATTTTCATTCTGTATTTAACAATAGATAGTAGTGAATGATTACAATATTTGATAGTAAAAGAAAGTGATGATAAAAAATATTATAAAAAATATTATATACTTCTTAAAGAATGTATATAATAATAATTGTGATATATTTTACTCTATTAAATTATGTAGCTGCAAGCCATTGTTACCCCATACTAATGTGCAACAATATAGAACATATTATTTAATAAAATATAATTGTTCGTTTTTAACGAGTTCAATAGAACAATATTTAATTATTTGTAAAAATATTATTTTTATTATTTTTTATATTAGATTACTATATAAAAATAATAAAAATATTATTTTTGCTTTCGGCAAACTAGGTCGCGAATTCGCCTATTGTGTCATGCTATACATTAATGCATGTGGAAAATTATTTTCAGTCACTAATACCAGTCCGGGGACATTCCCTATACAACACATTCTTGCTCTCTGAGATACTGCTGGAACAAGTCTAAATCATTGATGGGATTAGAATCTGTCACAAAATGTATTACAGCCAATATTAAAAAATGTGTGAAGCTGAAGTTATTATGACACTCTGAACTATGCGTGTAAGCCTAATGCACTGGTGCCTAATATAGGCCATAATATACCATTGTTTATGTCTCATTCATAATATGGTTGATGTTTTACTTGCATCGGTGCCTTTCCAAGAAATATTATCCTCAATTGCTTATACATGTAATAGGAACGGAAACAATTTGCATATTTGACATTAGATATCAATGACGTATACAATTCTATCAGACAATCTTCTAGACAACAGGAAAAAATGCAACTGCAGCTATATAATTTAATGCATTATTGTATAATTTGACACACATTTTAGCGATCTCTATAGAATTTGTGAATTGCTAGCACTAGAGCCCTGGCTGTGCATTCACTTTAGTTTGTGAAACTAAGTGGAAAGGTATTTCCGAAGTATTAAAATAGACAGATAGTTAGACGCCTACGAGTCTCAAGTTATCAAAAAAATTAGATTTAGCCATTGAATTGATTACACCAGATCTCAGAATACTAGTGTTTTTTCTAACCGAATATTGGTATTCTGCAATCCCCATCGTTGTTTATTATAGTAGCGTCTACATTAAAGCTTTGTAAAGTTGCATTATGTAAGAGGAAATATAGCTAACATTGCAAGTAGGGACTATGCAAAGTGCTACCAAGAAATCATTATTGTGTAGAGCAGAATAATGGCTAAGTTTTAATGTGTCAATGACTGTTTTGCCGGTTCTTTTGGCATATGTAACTTAAAAATTTGACATTTGCTAGCTACCGAAGTATTACTAATGGATAAATAGTTTCTATGGGTATGCAGTAGCCAATAGTTGCTGTACCCATGCAATACCGGGCCAACTGATTCAACGTATCTTTGTATAATTAAAAGAAAGTTATTTATAGCTTTACCTTTGGCTAGAGACTAAAATGTATCGTAAGCAAACCGCTCCGTTTCCTTTTTGTATCATGGTAATTATTATTATGTATAGTAAATGATAAAATCAACATTCCTTGACCACCATTTGGTTGCCATGGTGATCAGTTGCATAATATAGATACTAAATAAACTAATTGTATCCATAGCGACGTTTATACACTTCATTGGAATTTATCCGTTGCTATACTAATACATCACAGCACATCAAAATAATAATACAGTAGGTAATTATTTGTTTTCAAATAATGTATTGGATATAATTATACAGTTCAATAATCGGCTAGTACAATGGACAGTAAAATATCAATACATCATTATCAATTAGTACCAATACAAGCATTTGAGTGGAGCAATATTTTTGATGTTAGTTTACATAAGTTGCTGTATAATCAGCTGGAATTCCTTAAGTACATGTATTGGCAACAATCCATCTACAATGTTAGCAGGACTATCAATTCTAGGCCTTTGTGGGAGGGATGGTGACCCACCCAACAAAATGACCTTGTATGGCCAGTGTATATATAAATTAGATGCTATCTAAACCACCTATGGTGGGTCTGGTTACTTTGGGGATGCATAGCATTAGAAACACCGAGCACATTACATAATGTACTTGCAGGTGGAATTGCGACGCAACAATAAACGATTATCGAATATTTTAGTATATTTAATGCACTGTTACCAGGCTGTGAAAATATCTTCCTGTTACTGACAATTTGGTGCAATGGGATCTACTGGTATTAGATATGAGATCATCTGATGATTTAAACTAAACACATTAGATCTCAGTGTGATTTAGTGTTATGACTAGACATTTAATGAGCTGTTACAGTAAATCTCTTCCAAGTCATAAACTCGGCATTATAAGAGATTAGCCAACTTTACGTCTGCAGTACATGGTAGCATACGTAAACATGGCAACATGGTGAATGGTATGAGAGGTATGGATCAAATTTTCATTACTTTGATAATACCTCCAATGCTGACTGCTGACTGCTGACTGCTGTCTGCTGTCTGAGAACACAAACACAGGTCTCCATTTATAGAATATATGTCGGTGGCTGAGTTTGGTGCTTGGGGCTTGATTTATAATGCATCATTTTAGGTCGTTAACAGCCTGTGCTTCTGGTGATTGCAATGTAGTTACATGTGCATGTACGTGTACGCGTACGCGTACGCGTACACGTACACGTACACGTACATGTACATGTACGTATCAATAGTTAGAACAAGTAACTTGCGATCTGCAATACCTACAGGTAGATGAATTTTAATATTTTATAGGCTTTAAATATAAGAAATATAATTTAAACATTCTATGAAATATCCTGCATTTAATTTCTGTAGGTCGTATGAGTCTAGTGGAGACCATGGTGGAGGTATCAGCTACAACCCCACCACTAGATCTAGATCCTCTGCCTCTAGCTTCAGATCAGGTACGGGTGGTATGGTGATGCCCATGAGTGGAGGAGGCAGTAGCAATGTCATTAGAACCACAACTATATCTTATGGCAGCAAGGTAAGCGGAATGTGCTAGTATGTCACATTATGTATTTGTACAACTGACACTTATAGGGTCCAACATCCGAGAAGTGGTGTGCTGTTTTATATAATTATGGTGCGAATGCAGATGAAATATGTCATTGTAATATATATTCTAATTCTTGCTCCAGTAAGCTATTGTCAATGTCCCCATCCATTGCAGTTTTCTTAAATGATATAGTTGTCTAAGTGGAATCTGGACTAAATTTGCGTCAACTTGAGATATCTGTGCAAAAAAATTGCAACAAATATGCTTCCAAATGACATAAACAGGAAATGTAACTGTAGCAACATCGTAAGAAACCATCTGCGCTATAATTGGCCAATAGAGAACTAAAACTGCTTTGCATTGATTCTTGATTGTGTGCGCACAACTCCATATTGGACTGGTGTAAATAGTAGAAACTGCAGGGGACACAACTCCGAGTATGGCTTTATAATTGTTTGCATACATGTATGTTCTAGCATTTAAGCAGCTTCAGCATTGGCTCACACTGGGTGGGCTTGGGAGGTGCAGGGTTCCTAACTAATAATAATAGGTTAGGTTAGGTTAATAGGTTAGTGCCAGTATTTGGGTGTTAGGAGTTTAAAGGGGATATATACCCGGTATTCAGAGAAGTCAACTCCAGATTGCAATGGTCGACAATATTATTATCATTATTGAAAATTGTGTTATAAATCTAAAATCTATTAAGTACACACTTTCCCTCAAACACGTAACTCAAGAACAAAAGGCGTGCAACAGTTTGAGATAAGTCTGCCAAATTTGCTAGCATTGAGTTTTTTTCAATATGAACAGACAACTCCAGACCTGCAAAATCATCGGTCAGCATGAGCTGCATGACTACTATTCCTTTAATGTTTAAATAACAGACTACACTGTATTATTTTGCCTTTACTTCAATCAGAAGATTTTTGTCTTATGGAAGATTTTAACTCCTTGCAGTATCTGGGTAATAAATATATCAGACAGTGGGTTTCAGTGGCGATGCTTTTAATTTTCCAGTTAAAACAAATATATTCCCCGGTCAGCAATTTTTTTTATTATAAATATTATCTTTATTGATGTACATGTGTTTACTTTGTGTGTTTAGTCAGCATTGGATGGAGGATCAGGAAATGCTGGAGCTCTGGCCGAGGCGGGAGCTAAACAAATACAGGAAAACAGAGTAAACGAGAAGAAGTCAATGCAAGACTTAAACAGTAGGTTTGCCAATTACATAGAGAAGAACAGATTTCTGGAGGCACAACTAAAGTCAGTAGAGCAGAGACTAAAAGACCTACAAAATAAATGGGGTAAGTGATTCAATAGATCGAAATAGGTCAAAATCAGATTTATTAGTTACCGGTACATTTAATTATACATATTATTATATTGAGTTACATTTTACTTTACTTTGCATGAAAGGGCTTCGATTCTGTCATTTTACCGATATACCAGTTTAATCAAGACTTGAGTATATTGTTGAAGTGATATCAGTCAACCATGTACTCAAGCATCATCAATAAATCTCGTAATGCATGAAATGCAAGCCCCTTATAATAAACAGGATACATCAAACAGTTTGCACAGTCCGGAATTAATAGTGGTATCTAAATAAATATATTAATATGAAAACCGTTAGCTAAATAACATGTACATAATAACTTTTTATTTTCCTACCATTCCTACCATTTTATTTTATACCATTGGTAACTTTCGATATTTTTGACCTATCCAGTTGATTCATTGATTGCAGCTTCAGTAAAAGAGCTGCTAAAGTTCCAGAACTTTAGGGCCGGTCTAGGCATCAGTGTAATAGCTCAGCAGTGCAACAGTTGAACAACATTTCCACACTGTCTACAATCTTGTTCTGAAATAGTACTCCTTCCGCCCTCCCACTGCTGTGTGGTATAATAATATATTAACCCAGGTTGAGATATCCTTGCCTGCATAAAAGCGTTGAACGTGGGTATACAATATCAGAATAATATAAGATGTCGATCTCGCTGGTCTTCTTGAATAGGTAAAGAGACAGAGGTAGTCAAACAGATGTATGAGAGTGAGCTGCGAGAGGCAAAGGATCTCTACAACGACTCAGAGAAGGAGAAAGCCAGGATAGAGCTCAAAATACAGTCATTAGAAGATCAGGTGGCAGAATACAGGAGAAAGTAAGTGTGGTTAGCAGTCTGGTGCTGGAATAATACTTGTTTGGCTTTTTCCAAATATTTTGGTCGAACTGATGACTACCAAATGGAAATTAGCATCAATATTTGAAAAATAAATATGATATACATATATGTAACAGCTACTCACATTCACCAGCGTTATTGAAATGAAATTGACATAAATATTTGCGGCATCCACCAAATGCCACATCCAATAAAATAAACGCATGTATTTTATTTTATAAATTTTATATCAAATAAAATTTGCAACACTCCATTCATTTCTAAAATTATTGTTAATTGGTTGCCGAGTTCGAAAGTCTGCAACATTATATAGAGATTAATTATTTATATTTACATAAAAAAAATGAAAATTAAATTAACACACTCGTTTTGGTTACATAGCACAGTAATTTTATATACACTGTTGCATAATTAAAATCCAATAATACATGTATGATATTAGCATAACAACAACACCACATGAAATAGTGTTGGACCAATATTATATAGTGTAGTCTAACATATTTGATATCAGAACACACCGCACAGCTTCTCAATTAAGTACTGCCCATCTATTACAGTAATATGATATTTGCTGGAGGGTGTCTTTGGCTTTATCAATATTATCAGAACAGTTAGCAATGATATGTCCATACATCAACATGTTTGCTATTTTATTACAGATTAGATGATTTGGAAAAGTTGAGGGCACAAGATAAAGATACCATCAACAGACAAAATCAGCAGTTAGCAGACTATGAATCTGAGCTGAACATGCTAAGAAGGCGAGTGAACGGTCTTGAACAGGATCTAGCCTATGAGAAAGGAGAGCACATGAGACTACAAGATGCACTGTTTAAAACTATCCAGGTAACACAGTGGTTTCAACAGTCAAGTATAATTCAGTAAGAATGTTTAGTAAGAGCATATTTGTTTGTACCATTTTAGGTGGTAATCCAATAGCTCGAGGGAAACTCACCTGGCCTCCGGTATTTTGTCTGCTGACCAAACCACAGGGAGCAACCTGTGTTCTGGTCAGAAGA
>JAOQGN010028972.1:0-13095 GCA_027564295.1 Himantozoum antarcticum
TGTCTTTTTCTGTCACGATGTCCTACCATTATTGTTTTTATGAAGAATTCATGTTATAGCACTTACGTTATAGTTTTACTACTCATATCTTTATCATGATGTCATGTTCTATCATTATTGTCTTTTTTTATGAAGAACTCAACTTCTGTCACGATGCCCTATCACGATGACATGGTATTGTTCATTTTTTTCATAGATCTTTGTCAGCTTTCTCTATCACGATTCAATTATTTTCTTTTGCAATGAATGTGAAAGTGAAGATGATAATACGATATGGAGTGGATCCAATCCAGATATTTCTCATGTCGTTGAGACTGATACGACGTGTGCTGTAGTTACAAAAGATCCTGAAGTGGCAGTAATTGATTTAACAAGGAGTATGTGTATTTCTTGCTATTTACTCTTATCAAAATATTTCATCTTTTAGGAATGAATACAATGAATTAATTATAACATAGATTATTTGTGTTATCTTGTAGAAGAGATTCGATGACTTTTTTAAACAAACATTTTCCATTTTGTATGAGTGAATCCGATGGCATTATTGTAAATGTGTACTTATGCGTTCTTTTACTTTTTTTAGCAATACTTTCTTTACATCTTGTAGGAGTGATTCCGACGACAGTGGTGGATATGGGTTGGGAGTGGTAGTGATATGGATATACAATCTGATGATGAAATGAACTCACACCCATTATTGTGGGTAAACCTCCTGTCAATGGCAAACCACCCACAGTTAGAGAGTGCGCTGAAGATTCTGCGACAATTAGGATTAGGAGTTTTCAACCTTTGTGGACACATGATGTGTATCCAGACACTTGTACTCATTGTGGGAATGAGGTTGAGACAGCAAATCATCACATTTGTTATGAAGGTTTTATGTTTTTGAAATGACAAGTTTTGAGGAGAAACTCGACATAGTGTATATATCTTGATCTCGATGTACCACGTTTGTTTTTTTATGTCTGATTTGTGTAATTGCTTGATACTTGTCTGTCACGATGTCCTACCATTATCATTATTTTATGCAACTGGTGCTATAGGTTAACGGAACACCGAAACCGGGACGAGGTAAACATTGAATAAAATATATACGACAAAACAAAACCTATCATCTTGTAAATTTTCTAATTTCTGTCACGATGTCCTACGGGCAAACGTTTAAGCGAATATGAACGACAAAATGATGTCTACCCCCGGGCTATGGTCTGAGAAACGATCGGTCGCAACGTTGACGGGGAGGTTGCTCTTATGGGTCGAACGTCCCACCGCTCCACCGGTTGCGCGAGAGGGCCGTTCGCCCTTTGCGAGTACATGCGACGGAGCCTGTCCACAGACGCCGCTCCCCGGTGAGGAGTTGTCTCCTCTGTCATCACTGTCTTATTTTACGCGAAGGGGGTCTTGGGGAGTTGTCTCGCGATGATGTGTGGGGTGAGAGGGTAGGGGTGGGAGTTGTTTTCTCCGGTTTTGGAAGCGTTCTCGTTACCGAGGGAAAGGGGGTTTTGTAAGCTTGATTCTGATTGGTTGATTAAATTGACGTCTGCTAAGGACGCCGCGCCATTGCTAGGGCTGGTATTGAAATGCCACAGAGTTCCTATCTCGAGTTTTGGGATGAGCGGAAGTGAGAAAAGGCTCTAGACCAATCAAAACGCTGGATTTTGGGTTATTTTAAGCTTTTTAGGGACATTTTTTGAGCAAATCGCTCCCAAAACTTGATTTTCCTGGCTTCTGATTGGCTTAGAGCTTGTTACCTGCTCTGGGATTGGTCAATTGAAAGAGGGAGAGGGTACCGATCTGCCCACCCTATACTACTAAGCGCTTATTGAAGAAATAAAGCATATATATATACATGTATATACATGTAGATTTGATTGAAGATAATTTATATGTAGGTTTCCAGCATTCACATAATGTGAATTGAAGAATTGAATTCCGGTATAGATGTGTGCAGCGTTATTTTTTTTTATTTGATACAATAATAAAAATAATAAGTTAAATAAAAACTTTCTCTGCTCTCTCCACTTAGCAACCTCAACCACTTTCGATATTTGTCCTTTTCTGCGCACATTATGATTTACCCTTATCCTCCGTTATAACACCAACAAGGAACACTACATTTGATCTATTATATAATATATATATATATATTGTATAACCCTTACATTGTGTTGCGGGTGTGTTGAATAATTATTTCATTGTGCTCAGGTAACAGCGCTACTGTCATCAAAGCTGAAGAGAAAATACCCATGCTGCCAATTATTGCCACTACAAACAGTGATAACGAATGCCCTCCGATAGGTGTCGGAGAGCGCAAAGGTAGTGGTGGTTCGCAAACTAAACCAAACAATCCCGTCCCACCACGCTTTGTAGAAATAAATCAGTCAAAGACCACCGATAGCTCGGATTCAGCCCTACATGTTTCAATCAAAGATTTGTCTCAAGAGTCAGTAAAGCTTGGTCAGTATGATTCAGAGCATTGCATTTATACACATACTCAGTGCATGTAATGGGGAGTCAGAAACATGGCCACTGGCTTGTCAAGATTGTTTCCACATTATTGTACAATATTGTGTAAATGTGACAGTGAAGTGTCTAAAGGCATTCTGTGACGTCTACCACACTGTCTAGTATTGTGCTGTACTTTGCATTTATTGGTTTTTACTAACGGCTATATTTTGGTCACTAAGCTTCGGTCAAGTGGCCATGTTTCCGAAATGATATTATATGGCAGAGCAGTAAACTGGAGGCAACATGTAACACATATCTATTGTATTTTTTTTGTCTTGTATGTAGAAAGTTGTTTGCATTTTGTGAAGTGTATGCATGCTTAGCTCTTTCTTTCTGGAGTACAATGTTAGCTGGCTAAAACTATGCTGTCTCTGTTTGCTATTATCGTTTGTGTATAGAGAAGTGATTCTTGGTTATAATTACTACATTTATATGCAAGGTCTTTTTTGCCGGCATGGTGTTGGCCGCCCTGTAATAGGTGGCAGCGCAGCCTCGCCCGCTAACGTTGTGCTATTCTTGTTTACCATGTGTGTTACAGATGGTGGCAACCCGTTCAGAAATAATCGTAGAGTGATTCCTAGCCCGACAGATACAGGTCTGTAAATAATTTTATACTGAACTGTTTCTGTGCATGCTTCCATACACAACTTGCGACTTTTTTAAAACCAATGCGTTCCAAACCATTGCTCAATTTAATTGGCCAATAAAAAAATTAAAATGCAGCGAGCAAAATATCGGTGTTATTAGAGGCACTTGTCAAGGTACAGCCCCACTTGTCAATTGCATATGGAGACTCTAGCAGCCAACTCTCTCCACGTGACCTATAATAATTTATAGATATTTATTTTAGAGCGTCACAGCTACACCGAAAAAAACAACATCATGCAGCTGTCAGAGTGGGACCAAAGTGAAATGGCACACACACTATGACCAGTCGTTTATTATACTTTTGCCTTTTAGGTGTAAATGGCTCCGACAAGGCTGACATTGTCGATCTAGAGATGGAAAAGACAAGAGCTCATAATATCCAGACAGTAGACGGCTCGTTGGCGAGGTCAGATGCCAAGAATGTAGTAATAGGCCAACCTAACAGCAACAGTGGCCGGAATACTTCAAATCTGCAAACGAATTTCAATATAGGGAATAACTGTGCATCACCATCCTGACATGATGCAATAACCCGCACCGAGCTGTCAGCGGAGTGACAATAACTTGCACCCACCTGTTAGCAGATGAGACAATTTCTTATACCATCATCTGTCAGCAGATAAACACCATGCTAATTGTGGTCATTAATCAAAACTTCCTAAGAGAGGTGTTGTAGCTGTTGTAACTGAACAAATTACGTTTTATTGCTGCAACCCCCTTTTTAATTTCACCAAACAGCTCTTTTGTCACCAGTACAACTATAGAACGCACCAAATTTGATTTTTCCAATTATAGTATTTTCTTAGTAGCAGTAATTAAGGTTGTATTTGACACGCACGTATGTACATTATATTGAACTAAGCGTGGGCGAAATCGCTCATGATATTTTCACATTCTTATTTTTCATTTCCTGCCTTATTTGAAGCTTAGTTACACATACAGCCTTACTTTACGGATGGCGGTATTAGCAACTTGCATGTATTGATATGTATACTAATATAATAAATTAGTTATGTTAAGACTAAATGGACTAATACTTCAACAACTCGTTTCTGAAAATGTAGATAGACATTTTATGTAGATGAAAATGTATATGTAATGAATGAAAATTGTAGACATGAGACATGAATGAATGAAGACATGAAAATGTAGTTAGACATTAGACATTACTACTAACACTATTGATTTCAGATATATACATGTAATATGAAATGAACAGGTATTGTCATGTATAAAATTCATTTACAGTAAGAAAATTAGTGAACTGGCACCAACGCATTAGTGTGATAAATATGAATAGGATTCAGTCAAAAAATATTACAAACAGAAACTGAGATGTTCCTGATCTTAGTACGGTATAAGAAAGACATACTCTAGAATACATATTATGACTTTGTGACCAATTCAAGCAGTAATTTTAGTATGAGGCTATGAGCCATGCACTAAAAGTAAAATTGTCATTAGAGTAATAATTGTTTATGTGGAATGAGATTAGTGATATGTCTAGCTTAGAGCCAGGGGTGCCATGAGGGATCCATTCTACACAGATTGTCAAAGTTATGAGCTAACGGCACGATCTTACCAACTCGGCTCACTGCTCCCTCAAAAGTAGCAAGATCTACAAGCAGAAAGTAAACAAAATTTCCGACATGACACAATTTACGACAAGTTTAGTCATTTAGAATAATGAAAAAATCATATTTTATTTAATAATGATAAAAGTTGTTATATGTTATAATGTGATATGCTTACAAAAAAAAATTGTGTTGTCATATTTTGGTCTCACATAATCTGGTTTACCCATAGATTTTAGTTTAGTAATTGGTATCAGCTCTAGCCACACTGCCAGTTTTCTGTAACGACACAACTATGAGATACGGTATTTTGGGTAAACTTGTAGGCTGTGCTTATGCTATATACTATATAGGGAGCTACAAGGTCAGCAAACTTATGTTCGTCGCTTAACATACTGATATATTATACTTGTTATCATTGGCTTTATTGATTGGTTTTAGATACTTCAACCAGTGATAAACTAAATAGAAATTTTAGGTAATTGCGTAAATACTTAGGGAATGGAGTTGTATGCTGACTAGCATAATGAACCAGTGGTGTATGTATCTGTGATATAGCATCCAGCATACTCTGTAAACTAAACTGCCCCTGGAGTAGTTGCAGCAGCGGCAGCCAATCAGTGTACAGCACTGATTATTTATGGTAAAGGCAACAGCAGACGGCATGTCTCTCCAGTTCCACTGAAGTCTCACTCAATTTTCACTCCACTCAGGATATCTCGCCCCGTCCAAACGCACCAGTAATCTAATCTCAGTCGACTAAGGCAACTTCGTGATTGCTGTCTTACAATATTAACAAAGTTTTTATCAGTTTAACAGAGATGGTGAGCGGTGGGCATACCTTGCAGGCGATTGGTGACGGCCATCACTGCTTTGTTGACAACCTGTATCAGCATGTCTCCTTCCATATCAGTGGGAGGTTCTCTGGGATTGGCCTCATCATGTTTCTACAAATAGCCAACAAACAGATGAAAACCAGGAAAACCTTAACAACCCCAGAGAATAAAATCAATAACGTTTCTCCACTTTAACTGAAGGTACTTTCAATGATCACTAATTTAATTCAAACTGAAACCTATTTACATTGCCATTGCTTATAACATGAAATTCAGCATCACACACCAGAGAAAGTGTGTATACGGATCACACACCAGAGAAAGTGTGTGTATACGGATCACACACCAGGGAAAGTTTGTGTATACGGATCACACACCAGGGAAAGTGTGTGTATACGGATCACACACCAGGGACAGTGTGTGTATACGGATCACACACCAGGGAAAGTGTGTGTATACGGATCACACACCAGGGAAAGTGTGTGTATACGGATCACACACCAGGGAAAGTGTGTATACGGATTGTGTATAAGTGTGTGTATACGTGTGTGTATACGTGTGTGTGTATACGTGTGTGTATACGTGTGTGTATACGTGTGTGTATACGTGTGTGTATACGTGTGTGTATACGGATTGTGTGCCTTTAGATTGTAGATTAAACTAGTCACAAGTGATCAATAGCATGAATCGATAAGGTTTGGCAAATAAACACGCAGCAATTTGTACAAGTGGATGAGCAGATGATGTTTTGATTAGACGGCAACATCAGAAAGATGGCTATAACAACAAAGCGCCTATTAGCAAACAAAGCGCCTGTTCCTGGCTGTTTGCAAAGAAACTCATTCCCCATTAAAGTGTCTTTCCAGAGGCTCAGTTGTTGCAGCATAGCTATAAGCAAACACATTTTTCTTGGCAACTGCAGATAAGTCATAATGTTCTCATAGCATTATTGTGTTACAAAGATATTATATTACAGCAATTTCATTGAACAAATTAATATGTTGAAAGCAATTTATATGATGTAAAATAAGTGTTGTTAACGGATTAGTCTACTGTAGTTAACAGCAAGTTACATGCTGAATAATTATATTTATTAACACCTAATGTAAATATTTTAAGCCATTATGTAACATTAAATGACGTAAATGAATGGCGAGTTTATCTAGATGCACTTTTCTAGCAGAGAATGACAAGTGTTAGCACTTTAGGGGCAATTAATGCTTGAGCACTATGAAACGCCACATATGATACTGTCACATACTTGACACACAAATCCAATTTATTTACCACATTCCGTGACCATATGCAATGCCCTCGTGCCTTCTCCAGCTATTTATTGAGCCCCGTATTCAGTTTATTTATAACAGTTTATAACAGAAGTGACAAAAACCAACCAGCATGCAACTTGCGAATTAGACTGTTCTGATAAGCGACACAAAAAAGAAGATACATACACATTTTGCTGTTTACAAAGGCAACCCTATACTTACTTACAAGCCAAGCGGGAACATAGATCAAGATTGCTGTGATATAAGTGTCTATATTCTATAGTCTAGGTGCTTAGTCAAAGAAGCCCCAGGTCACAGACAGTACATCCTACATACCTTTTTATGCCACGTAATAAACTCATCTCGTAGTATAGCCTTCAATATACTACCCAGTTTAAACTGTGGCTGAACAAAGCAGCGGGCTGCAGATACCATGGCAGCAGTGAGAGGTCCAGTAACTCCAGTTTGTGATATAAACTCTGCTATATTAGGTGTGAGACGGAATGGTACTGGCCTGTTAGTATCCAGCTCACCTGTGTAAGAGATAGGAAATAGTGACATGCATGTCGCACAATTGCTATACAGCTACAATGTCGCACAGTTGAAGCTGACGGATATACCTAACATAATAGAGTAATCACCTTACAGCGTGGTTAGGTGGTGCCAGAAACTTTTAAAGAGTTAGTTCTGTTGTCCTGTTATATGTCACAACACAATGGTAGTGAATAGCTTACAGTGAATAGCTTACAGTGAATAGCTTACAGGTAACCCATCCAGAATTGACAGCAGTAGAGCCACACAGTAAATTAGTCATCATGAAGCTTATATTTTGCAACCTGCTTGAGATACTCGCAGACTGCTTAGCTAACTAAAGACCAGACATGTATACGTCATGTAAGTGCTGAGGAGCTGAGCATTACATGAACAGAAGTGAGTCAGTGACAGTGGTGGACATTGAGGTGGACATTGAGGTGGACATTGAGGTGGACATTGAGGTGGACATTGAGGTGGACATTGAGGTGGACATTGAGGCAGGAGCATCAGAATTCATATTAGTATGGCCAAGCAGATTATACTCCATTAAATGGCGCACACTGGCGGAAGCTCTATCCACAACTTGTGTGCTTATGGAGTGAAGTTTATTTAGCAAGGCATATGAGAAAACTCTTAATGACTTGCTATTACACTTCGGGTAGAAATTATGGTAGCGAAGCCCTTTCCTTATGTTGGTGGGAGAGATATAAATATTTGGGAGTATTCACACGATATAACCACAAAGCCAATACTTTATAGATTGGCAGATTGCATCTAACTGGTAGTTAAAGTTGACCACAATCACTAACCGCTTTGCTCATCTATGTCAAATTTGAAGTATGATACACTAATGTAGCCCGAGTCTTTATGTATGTACATCATGTCAGGGTTGAGACGTGTCAAATGCAGTACATACTCAGCCAATCCTTCTAATGCTAGCTGAGAAGTAAACTACAATGTCAACAAATATAGTGGTAAATGATAGCATCCCAACAATAAAAAGGCCAATATTTTCATAAAAATAATCAATTTGCTTCAACTATAGAGCAATTATTAACACTATTGAACAATTTTACATTAGAAACATTAATAACATAACACAAATGTCCGAAATGAGAGATCATAGCCTGTGAGAGGTGCCATAGCCTGTGAGTGGTGTCATAGCCTGTGAGTGGTGTTGGGTGCGAAAATTAAGATTTATCTCAATGATATTGTAGGTAACAAAATGCAACAATAAAATGTAATATTCGAACCATCTTAACAAGCATCACTGAAATTGTCTAAAGTGATGCCCAACATCGGCTTTACTTATTTCAAATTTAAATTGCATTCATGTCTACTCATAGCATGGGTACACACATAGCCGAAGTTGACGAATACATCGCCACACGCATTCTCTGCTTCACAAAATGCGAGGATCAATTCATGGGAGTTGGAAATACAATAACAGGTTTACAGGTGATCTAATAATTATTGCATCTGCCTGCATGTATTCACTTACATTGCTGCGGAATGTCCAGTAGTCAGTTGCATCCTGGAAGGTGTGCATAGCCCATTCTTTCAGGATGGTTCTAGGAACTTGGTTGGTCATAATATCTTTGAGCAAATCTCGGAGCACTTGATGACTAGCTTGGGAACCTCTTTGTTGAACAGCAGCTAAACGTTCATAGTAGCGGGTAATAGGGGCATCGTGCTCGATAATTCTTTTAGCACATCTCTAAATAATTATATAGTTTACATCAAATACATTACAGGCTCGCATGGGAGCAATTATGAGTGTAAATGTCCGACAACACCCCTCCCCAGCATCACACTAAAGATTCAGCGTGATAACTTTAATCAACTATTGTTTGTATTACATATTTTGGGAGTTGTGCTTCCTTTCCCCATACCCAATGAGGTGGTTCGTTAGCTAAAGCTACCAAGATGCCAAAAATATGATAGTCAATGGAAAGTATAATCCGAGGAACTGGCAAAGATATAGAGCGATTCAACAAATCAATCCGAACTATTAGTCAACTTATTATTTCCATAGGCAACATAAGTATTTCCATCTGCGTATTACAGTTCCACCATGCTATTGTGTTATGGTTAGGTCAGACTATTATAGTTTCATCAGATTATTATGGTTTTAACAATAAAAGTCAAATATCGAAAGGTTTGACATTTCACATCCTGAATATAACAAACTATCCCCTCTGTGCACACCAACACTCAGCCTTACTTGTTTGAATATGTCTAGAAGAGACGTAGAGGCAGGGTTGTCTTCTACCAGCCTCATTTGTGGCGCTACAGCTACAACCCTAGGAACAGTAAAGTAGAGCAGTCTCTGTGACGTCTCTTTCTGCTTGGTGAGGAAATGGTTCATCATACGTAAGAGCTGCAGCACTCTCTCTTCACGCCTGGCCTCCGTCAGATTGGCATCATTCACTACTAGGTATGGGTAAACCTGTATTACATACAGCAAGTGTACAGCGATTGTAATAAAGTAACAAACAAGCAGATAAGAAACTAACAGATACCTGGTATGTGTGTCTGGAACTAACAGATACCTGGTATGTGTGTCTGGAACTAACAGATACCTGGTATGTTAATCTGTAACATACTTACATGTCTATAAAGATAAGAAAACACATTAACACTACATATTATAATTATATCACACTACATATTATAATTATATCAACCTTGAAACGGAATTCATCTGCTGTATTACCTTACCAACTTGACAAGACATGTATGCGAATATGCATCTATGTGATGTTGTGTAATGAATAATAAACCGGTCAATAAAGCTATATTAGGCAAGTAACTTTTGCTCAGTTCTTTGCTATGTCTTCCCAAATTAAACCTGGCCATATAATTTTATTTACAATTCTCCATAGGACCATATAGCTAGTCTGCTTGCTCAGTACAATTCTCCATAGGACCATATAGCTAGTCTGCTTGCTCAATATCATTCTCCATCAGACCGTATAGCTCGTCTGCTTGCTCAATTTCCAAGAATGGAATTTCTTGGCATAGAGGGTGACAGAAATGACATGATAGCAAACATTTTATTGCACCTAAATATTTTAGTCCAATAGAACTAGGAAACTAGATCCTCTGCCGTGCCCCTTCTTCTTTCTGACATCGAACCATCTCTTATCCAACAGGAGGCTTTTATTATATGGTGATTGATAGAAGCTGTTTTCATTTTCTCTGCAAAGTTTTTAACTCTCTATCGGTAGATTAGAGCCAACAACAATTTTAACTCTTTTAAAGACTTTTTTATACAGCTCTAATAAATTGTGAATTTTAATGGCAACTATTATATTATATCTAGCTTTTATGCTTTTATGAAGAAACCTTGTTTTATAAAGCGCTTAACAAATAAAAGCAATTATTAATATTATTATTATTTTATACTTTGCTGTCAACAGTAAACACTCATTTTAACAATTTATTTCCATATCCTGAACTTATTCTATTGAACAGATTATAATACATAAGATGGCGGCAAGCCATACCTTGCCATTGTGCCCTCTGATGTACAGCCTACGGCAAGCAGTATTTAGCTTGTGAACTATCTCTACTTTAGGCATAAACCTGGCTATTCTGACATAGTAGTGGCTGTGCTTGGGTAGCAGGAACTCGCCGGGTAGCTCTACCTCCGCCGTCTGCAGTGAGAAGTTGCTGAGGAACCTGCACTTCTCTTCTATCAGAGTCATTCTGAAAACAGTGTAAATGGTAGTGGGTAATTGCGAAAGTGTTTACAGAGGCAAATATTTACCTGTCTCTGGTCTTTCTTAAATATTTTGTTTACATGCCGTCTAGTACGAATGTTCTTTAATTCATTTTAGTTGCTTGGTCTTTCAAAGATCCCCAGCCAAAGGCTGCTCCTTCAAATGGCTGGCCCTATTATGATACTACTAAAATACTGCTTGGATACAGTGTCTAGTTCATCATATGAGAAAAAATGAACACAAACGAAAACTATTGTTAAGAAAAGAGCTGATTTAAGCAAAATTTTGCAGTCGAGTTTTAGCTCAAACAATAATTGGAGAATCACTGTCAATGTTTAGCAAGGTAATATACATGTACATGTACTACATTATAATATATACATTTGTACTATAATATACGATTGCTCCCAACAGTGATTGATATTTCATAAAATAAGACGGAAGATATAAAATTATAGATTAAAAATATTGGGTCAAAAACGCGATGGCCATTCAATAATCTGGACTGAGAACCAACATTACGAAATTATCTATGTAAACTAATGATAAAGGGTTGCACATACTTGGGAAGGAGCTTGGTTTTGGCTTCCAACAACTTAATCCATTTCTTGAGCAGAACTATGAGATTGTGTAGTTTGGTGGCCCCTGATATCTTGAAGTCAAAGTCTTTAGTAAACTGCTGCTTCATTTTCTGGAAGACAGGGTCTTGTGCAGTCATCTGAGCACGTCTTGCCAGAGACTCGCTTGCAGCACTGGAGAATTGCTGACTCACTGCTGATACATTCTCCACACCAATACCAAATGTGCTCACCAGCTTCTTCACAAAGTTCAGTGTGTGGGGGGTTATAGTGGCATCACTCACTGTAATATGCAATAGGTTGAGGACAACACATACATTGTCTGATGTAATAACCAACATGCCAAAAATACATATTTTAGTAAACTTTAACCAATTTAAAATTGTATGTGGTACTCTGCGTGTAGAAATTTCTGATCATTTGCCTGTATCAGCTATATTTAAAAATTTGAAAGTGAAGTTTGAAAAATTGATCCAAAAGTGTGTTTTCAAACTAGATAAAGTAAAACTGGGCGTAGTGTTTGGAAATATAAATTGGGGTCAGAAAGTTTTGCATGTAGACGATATAAACCTTGCTTACAACAAACTAGTAGTTGCGTGTCTGGAAGTTTTAAATATAGTTGCCCCCATAAAAGAATTTAAAGTCAGCCCTTGGAAAAAATCCATGGTTTACCAGTGACTTAAAGCAGGCAATTAAAATGACAGAGAGACTTTTCAAACAGCATATTAAATATCCTTTTAGTCCAAAACTTAAAACAGCTTTTCAAAACAAAGAAATTTGATTACATCTTTATTAAGGAAAACAAGAGCTGACTACTATGAAAATCTACTCAGAAATGAAAGTGACCCGAGGAAGATTTGGAATATTTTAAATACAGCTACAGGCCGTAACAGTACTAAAAACTCTAGCCTTGCCCCAACAAAGCTGAATATTGGAGAAAATGAGTTTACTTCAAATATAGCAGATATTTCCACAAAGCTAAACAAGTACTTCACTGAAATTGGGCCAAAATTGGCAGAAAGCTTGCCTAGCATAAAAACTTGTCAAATCAATTGAGAACAAATTTCAACAGCATTAACAGAAAGCAATGAAGGATTTGAAATAAGCCTCGTTGAACAATGGACAGTTTACAATGAATTAACCTTGGCAACCTTATTGAATGACAAGAAAGCCACGGGACCAGATGAAATTCCAGCCATATTTTAAAAGCAAGCGCAACCTACATGTGTAAACCTCTCACACATCTAATTAACCTAAGAATTGAAAAATTTACTGTTCCTGACAATATGAAGGTAACTAAAGTACTAGCCCTTTGTAAAAGAAAGGGGGAGAAGACATCATGCAACAACTACAGACCTATATCAATGTTACCTATGTTTTCAAAGATATTAGAACAGATAGTAAATCTCCAGCTTCAAACTTAT
>JAOQGN010029083.1:0-13093 GCA_027564295.1 Himantozoum antarcticum
ATATAAAGGCCAGTAAGACTATTGATTTAAAGTCCAGTAAGACTATTGATATAAAGGCCAGTAAGACTATTGATATAAAGGCCAGTAAGACTATTGATATAAAGGCCAGTAAGACTATTGATATAAAGGCCACTAAGACTATTGATATAAAGGCCAGTAATACTATTGATGTAAATGCCAGTAAGACTATTGATATAAAGGCCAGTAAGACATTGATTTAAGGTCCAGTAAGACTTGATATAAAGGTCAGTAAGACTATTGATATAAAGGCCAGGAAGACTATTGATATAAAGTCCACTAAGACTATTGATATAGAGGGCAGTAAGACTATTGATATAAAGGCCAGTAGGACTATTGATATAAAGGCCAGTAAGACTATTGATTTAAAGTCCAGTAAGACTATTGATATAAAGGCCAGTAAGACTATTGATATAGAGGCCAGTAAGACTATTGATATAAAGTCCAGTAAGACTATTGATATAAAGGCCAGTAAGACTATTGATGTAAAGGCCAGTAAGACTATTGATACATATAAAGTCATGCACAATGGAGATCCTCACCTAATTTTATTGTTGAAACACCATCATAAATAGCCATATTTATAATAGCCATATTTAAATAGCCATATTATAATCCTATTCGTATTACCAAGAAATTGAAATTGAATTCCACACAGTAAACTACAAGTGAAATATTATTTTATGCTTCTATGCTACTTAAATATGTGTTTGTCATCAGCAGATGGATTTATGAACTTTCATAACTATCGGAGCTCGATAGATCTGCTTCGGTTTGAATTGCGGTTTCCTCGTGCACAGTGGGTATGGTCAGTATTGAAGTACACAGGTGAAGCTTCACTTTTAAGGTTTCCCTTTGTAAGGCCGCTGAGCTGGTTTGGTTAGATCCATCCTAAGAGCTGGTGTAGTCAGCACATCACCTACCACTGTGCTAGGCGGTGTGCTGCATGGAGTCCGGGTTTAAGTCACAGTTTATGAGTGTTGTTGCTGTTATATAATATATTATTTTGATATTTAAGACACTCCATAGATACAATGCAAAAGCTTCAACAGCTCCATAGAACCTGTTATCTAGGTCAGGGTATTTATGTCCAGATGGTTGATATGAGAATGATTTCATTAGTACGTTTGACGTAGTTATCCCTTAACTACGGGATACCAATTTTAAGAAATATCCAAGTTTAAATATTTTCCATTAGTTAGAGTGGATTTGTTCTCTTGAGTTGGTTGCTATTTAGTTAGTTACATATTGCATAAACTTGTCTCTGCTACATCTCTTAGGATGCTTGAAAATATATATTAACCAATGAAGAGTAAGGCCAGCCAACCTATAGATCCTATCATAGCAAACGTTGAGACGTTTGGCATCCGCAAAATAAAATATATATGCAAATGCAAAAAATATGCATGGATCAAAAGGGTATTCATTGAAGAGGTTACATTTATGCACATTCTGAACTACATGAATTTGGATAAAATATTATTCCACAGCGATTAAACAATATTTGTGAACTTTATTGATTTATTGAACGGATAATTAGATGAAATAAAGACTGATACATATAAATAGTTGTGAAAGGATTGGAGTATATTGGTCCATATGAAAACAACATGACTTGACCTTTGGAATGTCAATTGCTATGCAAATTGGTGAATTATTTCGCTTCAATATAATATATAGTTTATTCCACGAATTAAAAAGTCATTTTGTTGTATAAACGGACATTTATTAGAAGATTTGACTTGTTCATGCGGCGAGCAATAATTTGAAAATTAGCCAGAAAAATTTATATTGCTAAGCTGACTTACTTAATCTAGCATTGGTGCAGAGAGTAATTAGTAACCAGGAATGCTGGTGAATAGTGGGATACTGGAATTTATTTCTGTGTGAGAGAAAGAATCTGGACATCACTGGAGTGGTTGCAGGAGCATACTGGTCTGGTTCGTGTCATAGGGTTTGAGCAGAACCTAGCAGGTAAGTTTGGTGCGATACCTAGAACTTCATTTTGAATTATTTTGCAGGAGCAGAAGGGGCTATGTCTATATGAAATGGTAGAAACTGGCAATGTCATTGCTTGCAATATAATAACATGTGGAATGATGTCTATTCCATTCGTAATTTAATGAATTAGATAGATAATGTTAGACCTCTGGTAGAGAAGTAGTAGTTGCTGGGAGAGTTGTTGTTGATGTAGCTGTCACAGATGTTACACTGTCAGTAGATTGTGTTGAAATGGAAGCCATTTGTGTCATTGGATTTGGTGCAGATGAAGTACTGTCTGTAACTACTGACTTGCTTGAATACTTTGATGTTGTTGTATCTATCATGGATGTGGTACTGTCTATATCCAGTGAGGTAGTGGATTCCATTGTTGTTGTAGCATATGTTACAGAGATGGTACTGTCTGTAGCTGATGATGTGGTGGAACCCATTGATGTATTTGTATCTGTTACAGAGGTGGTACTGTCTGTAGCTGGAGATGTGGTGGAGTCCGTTGCTGTTGCATGTATTGTGGATGTGGTACTGTCTGCAGCCAGGGATGTAGTGGAATCCATTGATGTTGTTGCATCTGTTACATATGTGATACTGTCCGTAGCTAAGGAGGTGATGGAATTAACGGATGTTGTTGTATCTGTCATGGATATGGTACCGTCTGTAACCAGAGAGGTAGTGGAATCCATTGCTGTTGTTGTATCTGTTGCAGATGTGGGACTGTCTGTAGTTGGAGATGTGGTGGAGTACATTGTTATTGTTGTATCTGTTGCAGATGTTGTACTGTCTGTAATTAGAGATGTGGTGGAATTCATTGATGTTGTATCTGTCATGGATGTGGTACTTTCTGTAGCCAGCGAAGTGCTGGAATCCATTGATGTTGTTGTATCTGTTACAGATGTGGCACTGTCTGTAACTAGTGATGTGGTGGAGTCCATTGGTGTTGTTGCATCTGTTGCAGATGTGATACTTTCTGTAGCTAAGAAGGTGGTGGAATTGATGGATGTTGTTGTATCTGTCATGGATATGGTACCGTCTGTAATGAGAGAGGTAGTGGAATCCATTGCTGTTGTTGTATCTATTACAGATTTGGTCCTGTCTGTAGCTGAGGAGGTGGTGGAAGTTATTGATGTTGTCGTATCTATCATGGATGTGGTACTGTCTGTAACCAGGGAAGTGGTGGAATCCATTGGTGTTGCTGTATCTGTTGCAGATGTGGTACTCTCTGTAACTAGTGAAGTGGTGAATTCCATTGATGTTTTTCTATCTGTTACAGAGGTGGTACCGTCTGCAGCCAGGGAGGTGTTGGAATCCATTGCTGATGCTATATCTGTTGCAGAGGTGGTACTGGCTGTAGCTGAAGATGTGGTGGAAACCATGAATGTTGCTGTATCTGTTACAGGGGTGGTACTGTCTGTAGCTGGAGATGCGATGGAGTCGAATGCTGTCATTGTATTTGTTGCTGATGTAGTCTTGTCTGTAGCCAGGGAGGTGGTGGAATTCATTGATGTTGTTGTATCTGCCATGGATGTGATACTCTCTGTAGCCAGGGAGGTGGTGGAATCCACTGATGTTGCAGTATCGGTCACATATGTGGTATTGTCTGTTGCTGGAGAAGTGGTGGAGTCCATTGATGTTGTTGTATCTGTCATGGATGTGGTACTTTCTGTAGCCAGGGAGGTGGTGGAATCCACTGATGTGGTAGTATCTGTCACATATGTGGTATTGTCTGTTGCTGGAGAAGTGGTGGAGTCCATTGATGTTGTTGTATCTGTCATAGAAGTGGTACTTTCTGTAGCTAGGGATGTGAGGAAATCCACTGATGTTGCAGTATCTGACATGTATGTGTTACTGTCTGTTGCTAAGGTTGTTGTGGAATCCATTGATGTTGTAGCTTCTGCTACAGATGTGGTTCTGTCTGTTGCCAGTGAAGTGGTGGAATCCAATTGAAGTTGGTGCATATGAAAATGATGCTGAAGCATCGTCTATCGAGGTAACCATGGATGGAGATGACCCAGAATACGAAGGTGGTGTTTCAATGGAGATGTAGGTTTTGAGGTTGACAGTCTCACAGTTACTGTTTTCTTCAGATAGAGATATATAGCACACTCCATTGTCATTGTTGTATGAGATCCCTTCACAAAGAGGTGTTCTACTGACGCAGTTGTGTGCACACGACTCCACATTGGGCACATTGTGCAGTTCCTTGTCTATCCTAGTTAGACATGCTTTATCAGGCTGAAGTTTAAACAATCTCGATTGAACAGCAACCTACAAGATGGATTGCCGACTGAATGGAATATTATTGGTGTACACTACTCTGTATTCATTGTACAATTGTGTTCCATTGCATTAGACATATAATTACAAATTTCATTTAGGTATAGTTAGAGAAGCTTGCACAAAAAGGTATTGAATACATGTAGGTACCTAATGATGTTAGATGTTATTTCTTCCACAACTTGCCAGATATCATAAGCAAGAAGGCATGCTTGAGTAACTGACTTTCATAAGTAGCTGAGCTTCCACAAAATGTAGTTGGCAGAGTTGCCTGCTGTTGAACAACTTTGGTTGTACTCAACCAGACAGGTAAACGTTGCCAATAACTATTCTGTGAACATAATTCACAACCGTTTAATTCAGTCGGTCAGACATGGAAATGCGTTGACGAATATTAAGATCAATCATAAGATATCTGAAGCAGCATAATTTTTATAACCATCTAGATGTACTACCTCTAAGCCAAGAACAAAGATTGGCTCCATGCATTTTATATGCAGTTCCATCAAGAGTATCTTTATATGCAATATAACTTGTATATATCAATTCAATGTAGTGTACTTCATTATTATTTATAAACGTTAGTTGTATTATTTATTTATGATGAATTTTTGGAATAGTTCGTTGGAATAGAATAGCTCCCTTACAGGTTATTATCTGGCCCAATTAGAAATCAGATATATTTACATTTTGCATTATTTAAATATTTACATAAGGCATGTATTATCAATGTATACTACATTGCATAGTGTATAAAACAAATCCTATGACTGGTCCAAATGATGTTAACAAGCTTGTGTGAAATAGTTTGGAAGTATTCACAAATCAAGTTTTTGCTACTCATGTATAGCGAAAAACATCACTATGGCAATGATGGTGAACTTGTCTATACTGGGCTCTATGGATTAGAAGTTATCGGCTCTCAGATGCCAGGACACCAGGCTCTCACAAAAAGCGATAAATTTATTTTTGTAAAACTTTATTATTTTAGTCAGCTCATAGCATTACGATTATTTCTATAGCCCATTGCACTGTTCTTACTTGTTGTGTACAGTATGCCAGCAATGAATAGCTGTGCACTCTACTAATTGGCAAGAGGCAAAATATCTGGCAAATGCTAAATCCGTTTTTTTATGCAAAACTATGACATACACACTTCAATAATTACATATGCAAAAATATTCAAAATATGCAAATGTCGAAAATAATTACTAACTTATATTTTGTTGTTGATACGTTGGAAGCTACATGTCTATTTTCAAGTGAAGTTGTGGATCAAAGATATGTTTAATAGGTCAGTTAAAATGTTAAAGACAGTTGCTGACATTGGATTGGTGCTTAGCTTTGTATGAGAAAGCCACAGAGTGTGAAAAGTGAGAAGGAGAAACAAAAGTGAAAAAGTGTCCTAAAAAATGTAATCCTCTCAGTCTATCAATGCATTCACCACACCAGCTGCGTTCCCCAATAGCCACTATTGGCAAGACCAATATACCAACCAACAGGTAAAACTGTTTTTGAGTTGGTTACAAAACAAATTGATGCATTTGTGTACTGATCTATAACTATGTATAGTTGGTTGTGGAGATGATCAGAAATCACTGGCAGACCATCCCTGGTTCTATATGCTGAAATGCAACACATTATGCACTCTTAAATAAGTATGTCTAAAATAGTTGTTTATATTTGTTTTGTTGTTAATTTGGAAATACATGTTTTCAAATACGGTTACGGTTTCAACATATAAAACGGTTTATTTATAACTTCAAGATAGAGATTGTCATTGGATTGGTCATTAACTTTGTATGAGAATTTGACAAGCCAAGAGCAGTGCCTGGTAAATCACTCACCTCTCAGCCCTCAACCCTCGTAGCATAGCTAAGATTCAATTAGATGTGAGTTATTTAATACATCGGCCACGTTTATAATTAAATGTTCTATGATATTTATTTCACAATTTGTTCTCAAAGAGTGTACCAGTTAGAATGAATTAAGGTAATTTACATCAACTGTGCAATTTGCAACAAAGCACCTCATTAAGTACAGTTATTTCAAATCAAATATTGCAGAGTTTTACTTACTTCGTTTCCTATGTAAATTAATTAAATTCAGAAGTATTTGCACCATTGTCCTGTTTTGATTAATTTCATGGCAAAACCCTCTTTCACTATTCCTTCAAGGTTTCTACGCACCAGAACTTCAACCAACAATTGCATGGCATTGGTAAACAATATTAGACTGCCACAATATAGATAATTCCACTAGATGTTCCAATCTTAAAATTACTTTGATACTCAATTACTAAAATCAACACTCTTCTAACAATAAAGTAAAAGTTTGACTCACTGCGAAAATTACATCAGCAAAAATTAGAATCATATTAATTAAGTAAAATTATATATAAGTTGAAACTACCCTACACCATGGTCTTTGGTGCAAAATGTTGACAAAACCTTAACTGCCATTATTATTGATTGTTTGTGAGCTAAAGTGAAATTGTAGCATGTCCAAAATATGATGTAAATTGTAGTGCACCTAGAATATGATGGAGATAATATGCGTTTTTCGAAAAAAAAAAAAAATTATAATAAATACTTACAGTAGTAGCGGATGATAGAAATGCCAAGAGGAACGAATTCCAGAACACATTCATTTTATCTCTAAATTTATATGCTCCTGTCAAAAATATGAGACAGTTAATTTAATGGAGCCATGTCAACAATTCAAATAATTATTGTTGTATTCTACTTTTAATATGAACTATTTTCATTATTGTGCAAAATCTCATTGTCTCATGAAAATGGCAAAGCGACCAGTTTTGCAGGCTTGAAGTACACGCAGTGAGTAATAGTTTGACAGGTTTAAAGGAGCCATAAATTATTTGGTCACTGAATGGCCGGAACAGATTATTATTTGGGATGTAATGAACACACTGAATCTGTCCCAAAAGCTTTCATGAGATGACTGCAAAAGGATAGCTTTACACATTCACCCATTTTTTGGTCGATTTCGCTATCGATATAGCTGATTCTCAGCCAGTGTACATTTAGCATTACACCAGTTAGCTGTACACATAGAATAGCATAAAATTGATAAGTTGCACATTATTGACGGTTAACAAATTTACAATTTAAATGTAAATATTCACTGAAATTGCATGACAAACCTTAATTGGTCTTTACATAGTACCTACCACTTCTCTAGATGCTGACTAAGTAGTGCTTTAACCATAATCTAGTCCAATATAATCATTGTCTTGGTGCTGTCAGTTGCTAAATAGTGAAATAGTACCTGAAATGGAATAGAGGTAAAATCATACCATTAGCTAATGCGTATAGATTTAATATTTATTATTTTTCGCGTCAACATTGTTGTGTGACAGATTTTATCAAAGCAAGTATAATTTATAATTCATTAATATTCATGGTTTCTCTTAGTGTATCATGTTTTATGGTGTCATATGTACATGTATCTATCATTAAAACGTTGTGTATTATTACTTGTTTCTTCAACAAATATTACTGATATGATGAATAATTAATTTGTTGGAAATCAATGGCTATACTTCTTCAAAGTATGATTCAGAATGTTATCATATTTCTCGAGTAAACTATGCAATTTTTGAAACTGAAATAATCCATATAAATGCAGAATGCTTCAGTGGAAGTTATTCTCTTTTGCACGAAGCAAAATACATTGAACATTATATGAAGATTATTAAGTGGGTGACTGTAAAATGAGGGATATCGATTAATAAATTTTTTACATACATGTATCTGTTGAATGCATGTTGGTTACTTTTACATCAACTGGTTGCTCGGTTCTGGATAGGAAGTGCCAAAATCCGGATATTGGATTAAATTCATGTTCCCCAGAAGTTTTATTCTATCCGCATTAAATATCTCTGTTTTTGATTGTAATTGTTTTAAGAACACTAGATTTGAACATCTTGTTGGGACATTGGTACGTCTCAATTATACGGTGAACTCTGATGTATATGTTTGTTGGTTAGAAAACCACAGGTTTTGACAATTCTAAATTCATGGTTCACCAAAACTATATTGTAATGTAATTTAGGTTATTGCTCTTAAAAATGCAATTAATTTGTCATCAATTTTTTCTGCTAAGAAAATTGATTAAATTAGGCTGATTTCGGCAGCTGAAATAACTAAATATATTATTTCATCGCATCAGCTGCATCGTTGCATTCTATCATTTCTTAACTTGTTGAATGAGTCTAGCTGCTATGGCTTGATCTGGGTGCGAGTGTCTAGCTTGAAAATTGTCCAAAACTACCATGGCATCTCAATAAGAAATGGACTTCTCATGGCCACCAAGCCGATCTTTGGGCTTATTGAAGTCAATGAAAGGTGAGAGATAAGTATGCCTGTGGTTGCTTTGGAAAAACGCACACATGCCAAACAAAATCCACCATTCTTAGAAATGGAATATCTCAGCCAACGATGAGCTTCTAGCCATGATGAGTTAAGCCTTCTGTTGCATCCAACATGGAACCTCGACGGAAATATAAAGTTTGATGAAGGTACAAAACTCTTCCTGATGATATGTGGCTTTTCATGATCAGACATTTTTTTGACCTGCTACAAAGGCAATGTCATCTTGCAGGGTACTAGTTATTTGCTGGTCTTCTTGTGACGTCTGAGGGTTTTGTGAGTGATCTACATGAGTACTAGCTACCTCATCTGCAAGGCAAACAAAATGCAATCCATGTAGTTAAACACATATTTTACTGTCTGTTAATACAAAACGTATTTCTACATAATATCAAACGCAATAAAAACAAAATCAACAAATAAGCATAGCAAACAAATTAACAACGAAACAATTTTCCACGCAGAAAGGATCATAAAGGTCACTACTGGTTAAAGGTAACTACTAGCTACTTCGACACCACCAAAATAAAATGTATTGAATACATGCAGTTAGCAACTTTTCATGCAGAAAGGATCATTAATGTATACCTGGTGCTGGTGGATCGGCGGCTGTTCTAGAAACAAAGAGTAGGCCTATGCAATTTGTGCCGTGTACAACATTCCCAGATAAATACTATACTTCCAACAAAACAATTACTGAATATGTGATTGTCAAATAATAAAAGTTTCGCACCAATATTCAATTAAAATTTTTTACATAGAACAATTTCACAGTCAAACTAAGCCAGCAAACATTAAACCACAACTTGAATTATAAGATAAAATTCAGACGCAAAGAGAAAAATATCCTTCTTCCTAAAATATCAATCCTATGATTAAAAGACTAGTTTAATTTATAATAATATAATACTTAATATTTATAATAAATGATAATTTGTGCTTTAAACTAATAAAAGTACACTATTTAAATACACAAATGCTTTATTATAAGACTAATTAAGAATTATTTGATTGTTTGTTTATTTTCATCATTAGAGCAACAAGAGAAAAATGTGTGTACATAAGTCAGTTATGAGGGAGGGGGCTAGGTGCACAACAGCATAATTTAACTAATCTAGGAGAAATAATATCTAGGAGCACAGCCCATGGACAGTTTACAGAAAATAATATATATATAATAAAACCATATTAATACAATCAATCAAGGAGTTGAATGTACAGCAACTCTACAACTCCTTGAATTAATTAATAATAGAACCATCTAATAACTCAGTGGGAGTTACAACATAGGTGAACTATTATACAATTGAATATACAGTTGGTTTAAATTAATTTTAAGAAATTTGCTCACCAAAATTTCATTCTGAACTAAATTAGTAATTCATTGCAAAATAATTTTTGTTTCTTCACTTTGTTAGCTAAATAATTATAAAAATTATAATATAATACTAATAGAATATTTATCTTAATTTATTTTTTTGAATTTAACTTTTAAGCTCAAGTTCAATGCCTCTCTAATTGTGTTGAGTCATAAACCCACATATAAACTGATTTTGGTGAAATTAGATTTGCAAGTTTAGTCATAAACAGATGATTTTTACCTTTTAACTAGTACTTCATGTAGGGACATTTGCCCAGCAGGTCTTTTCTTTGGCACCATATTGCTTTACTAATTTGCCGGCGCATCACGCAAATCTATTGGTGAGTTTTCAAAACAGTAAGCAACAACGATTGAGTTCGCAGAAAGCGTAAATATAGAGATTTGGTTTCATATAGTTCTGTGACAATTTGTAAACATCTATTTTTAAATATTTATGCTGGCTTGGCTTACAAAATGAAAGCAAAAAGGTAAGTTGATGTCCTAAAACTTTGGTTTTTTTGCTGTGAAATTTTACTTGGTCCGTTCGCACCATGGCTAAATCCGCCACTAAAACAAGTGGAATAAAAGCCTCGCGCAAATTCTGTATTGATTCTATTGCTGCACGATAAGTACTGATAGTTGATAAAGCTATTACAGATGTCACATTTTGACTCGCCTAAACCCGCCCCTCTATATCCAATTTATGGTCAGGACCATTACTTGAAGGAAACTCAAGATGTCCTGGGAATAGTAAAGATATTTAATTTATTATTGGTTATCTTATGTTTATTTAGATTCATTAGCTTCAAACAGTTCGTAGAACTAACCCAAATATATTTGTAAATTCCAATAGCAATTCGAACCTTGTGAGCAATTGTGTGTTCCTAAAATGTTTAATATATTGGCAAATCTTATATTGAAATTAGCCAATAATTATTAATGGAAAGTTTTTTGCAGTGTTGTTCTGATATACAGCTAAAAAAAACCTTCATGACTGTCATGTCTGATGGTATACTATTAATTTCAATTAATGTACTGATTATGCCGGTTGGCAGAGCATTGATATGACATGTGAGCTGCATTTTACTACCACACATGATGGTTGATCCCATCATTAAGCTTTGGGTTCAATAATGCCTTTTACTGGTATATCTACAGCACATGTATTACATTTTAACCTGTTAGGGCCTGCTTTAATGTGTTTTAGCTGCTTTAACCCGTTACAGCTGTTAGGAGAAAACTCTAAATGTTTCTGACGTTATGAGGAGACATGCATAGTGACATCTCCTAAGCAGCTCTCCAACTATAACACTATATTCAATCACAAATAGACAAATTCCGTCAACTAAACAAAGTAGTTATTACTAGGAGTTGCCCTCTCTTCAAGCAAGAGGGCGACTCTTGTCAAATATTCAAGTATATTTAGTGTGCCAATATATTTTCATCAAGCTACAAAAGTAGAAATTAGGAATTGAAAACAGTGATGATTATTTGTAGACTGTCCGCCAGCAAATAAAGTGGCAACCTTAGTTGCTGAGCAGTGTGGGTTGGTGGTAGAGTGTCAGGACTGTGATCGAGTGGTCAGTGGTTCGGTTCTCCGCCGAGTCACAATGTATGTAGTGCGGGCTGCTACATAGTTACACCCAGCCTCTGTAGCAATTTACTTTGACTTGCAGTAACTACAACTCAGACTACAGGTATTTAGTAGACAATATAAGGTATATATTGTAAGGAACTACTGAAAACCATACATAGTATGAGCAGTTCCAGGGAATATCCCCGAAACCCTAACTACTCCGGTATGG
Organism: Himantozoum antarcticum; assembly: GCA_027564295.1. NCBI lineage: Eukaryota > Metazoa > Bryozoa > Gymnolaemata > Cheilostomatida > Bugulidae > Himantozoum > Himantozoum antarcticum. The sequence continues at coordinate 11,847 of JAOQGN010029083.1, forward strand.
AGCAACAATTTCACCGAATTGTTTGTTCTTTGTGAGAGTTAAAATAAATAATTTAAAAAAAATTAAAAAATTTTTTTTTTTAGGTCATTATAATATACGTGTATATATTGGCCGCTGTAGTTTCTTGCTTTCGTTTTACTGCTGTACTGACGCTCTCTATTTAATGGACCTCTTATGCTTGAAGCTTGTATGAGCAACAGATTACACTAAGGGTGAATATAGTCTAGTGTTTATGGAATCTATGTTGTTGATTCATATCCTATTGTACATGTAGTTAATATTCATGATTTACCTTTCACTCACAAGCCAACATATCCAAATTATAGAGAGTTCAAAGACTGGGACTAAAATTCATCTTTCCACTCTCCACACTTCACTTACACTTTCCTTCTTATGAAGAAGGTTAATTACTGCAAATCCTCCAACCATCTTCTGCAGGGAATATAATTCTTTGGCTCCCTTTGCATTAGCGTATAACATGTTCGATTCAGCTTAGCACATTGGCTGAGTTGTCTCGCCCCTACCACTCCTTGCTTTATTTTGTAGTTGTCCTTTATCCCTCTTTCCTATATGACTTACTTAGCCTGAAGATACATTTATATCTGCAAAATATACACTACATGTAATTATTTATTGTAACATTTACAAAAGGTTTTGCCCCAGCCGTCATGGTTCATGATGCTATCACTTGTAGTAGAGAATATATAGATTGATCCCAACTCATTCATACAGATGCAACATTTTGTCCCAAGTCATCACGTCATTTTGAATTTTTGCAGTTTATAAATTTTTGGATGGGATTTAACTGAAAAACTTTCCAATTTCCACAAGATTGTCAACAGTATTTTGAAAAAGGGTAATTGTTAGTCTTTCCTCTGTGATAATGGCTACACTCAACCCCATGTTAATCTTTGGAGTGACTTGCTCCACAGGAATTATGCATCCTCATACTCTGTCCTCATATCATACACATTGCTAACAATCAGGGCTCATCCTCATACAGATTTGGTAAATATCTAGAATGTTCTTCTCCATACAGTTATATACTCGCAGCCTGCTATCCTCTATTTGTACTGCTTAGCCTATTAATTAAGAACAGCCTGCACCAAGCTCATGTATCTCTAACATTTTGTCAAGTTGATATACTATAATTGCTTCCTCTTTGAAATGCAAGTCAAAGTCAAAACCGGCAACTGTAATTCTACTTTCTATGCGTGTGAATTTGTTGCCTTAATCTTTGCGTTTCT
>JAOQGN010029193.1:0-13084 GCA_027564295.1 Himantozoum antarcticum
ATGCAATGCACAGTGCAATGCACAATGCAATGCACAATACAAGGCACAGTACAATGCACAATACAATGCACAATGCAATGCACAATGCAATGCACAATGCAATGCACAATGCAATGCACAATACAATGCACAATACAATGCACAATACAATGCACAATACTAATACAATACAATGCACAATACAATGCACAATGCAATGCACAATACAATGCACAATGCAATGCACAATGCAATGCACAATACAATGCACACTGCAATGCACAATGCAATGCACAATACAATGCACAATACAATGCACAATACAATGCTCAATACAATGCACAATGCAAGGCACAATACAATGCACAGTACAATGCACAATACAATGCACAATACTAATACAATACAATGTACAATGCAATGCACAATACAATGCACAATGCAATGCACAATGCAATGCACAATACAATGCACAGTACTACCCTACTTGAAGAAATTATTGGTTGGAATTAATTTTCGCTAATTCCGCTAATGGCAATTTCACCAATAATTAATTCCGCCAATATTTAATTCCCTCAAAAATCTTAGAGCTTTTGTAGTCAAATTTGAAGTTTTATATAGAAAACAACACCTTGTGTGATTTTAAATTTCTCTAATTCAAAATTAGTCTAAAAATAAAGTCTGATAATTCAATTATCCGCTAGGTATTCGCTAAAATTAAGTCTGCTAATAATTTCTTCCAGTAGGGTAATCTACCAAATGAGAGGAAAATGACTCTCTACTGTCATAATCAATCTAACAAATAGTTGGTATAATAATTCTATGCAATAAATTCTATCAAATTAAAATGGTAGCCTGGCTTAGCCTAGTCACCTTGGATAGTGACAATTACTCCCAGGACATTTATGGAATACTATTACTCACTCTTGTAATGCTACACTCACCAGGCTACCATTTATTGCCTCCAAGTTCATCTCGATGCTTTTAATACTAACAACAATCTCATCGAGATCATCCGCTATGCCATCAGCTGTGCCTGGTGGTAGAGTAGGCACAGGCACACCTGGTGGTAGAATTGGCGACAGCTACAAAGTACATCAGATACGTGTCCATGCAGTCAACATCACAGTTACTTTAGCTCCACCACTCATGTTGACCGCCATATTGATATGAAAGTGGTATAAACAATTGAATCTGAAGGGAAAGAGGTGATTAGGCAGTCATCGTGTACCCAGTTGGCCAATTATACGATTAGACAAGATGTTCTTTATTGGACGAAATTACAGCCAGAAGCAACATTTAAAATTCTGCAAATAATGTTCTCATATCATATCATACATTATCATTGTCATATCATACATTATCATCGTCATATTATACATTATCATTGTCATATCATACAGTATCATCGTCATATCATACATTATCATTGTCATATCATACATTATCATCGTCATATCATACATTATCATTGTCATATCATACATTATCATTGTCATATCATACATTATCATTGTCATATCATACATTACCATACACTATAATAGACGTCATAATGTTATAACATTTACAGTGTCATTCTCATATCATATCATACAATAATAGTGGTTGATTTAAAGTATGAAAGCTATGAGATATAAACGTGCTAAATTGATGATATTTCTAATATAATGTTATTGGTTGTATCTCTAGTATTGGCGAGTGTGTGACTAGAATGAAAATTTCTTAAAATTATTTAATCAATAATTAATAATATCAATTAACAATTATTGGTAACGTCATAGTTTAGGTCTCTGTACAGACAGTTTGATACACATGTTTCAAGTTTTTCAACATATGTATACACATGTTTACCAGTGTGAATACTTATGTATACACAAGTGTTTACATGTGCAAACATATGTAAACATATGTATTTTACATTGAAACATATGTTTACACATGTATACATAATTATGTTCTACATTTGCACCATACACACCCATGTGTACATATGTCTCAATGTTTCATACATATGAATGCATATGTATATGTTTTCATATGAATACACATGTATACACATTGAATACACATTGCGTACACATGGCGTACACATGTATACACATTGAATACACATGTGAAGCATGTTAATACATATGTTTGCACAGAGACCTAATCTATGACGTTACTTGTATTTGCAGTATAGGGTGATTCTATGTAAAATTGAGGTTTATATGCATAATTGATGTTTATTAGCAGTAAAATATTTGTATACTCAGTATTTCCAAACTCCAATTTTGAATAGAAACACCATATACTGCCAATAAACACTAATTATGCATATAAACTCTAATTTTCCATAGAAACACCATAACACTGCAAACAAAGGTAATGTCATAGTTTAGGTCTCTGTGCAAACATATGTATTAATATGCTTCACAAGTGTATACAATGTGTATGCTTGTGTATGCAATGTGTATTCAATGTGTATACAATGTGTATAGGCCTACATATGAAAACATGTCATACATATGTATTCATATGTATGAAAAATTGAGACATATGTATACATGCGTGTGTATTGTGGAAATGTAGAACATATGTATACATGTGTAAATATACGTTTCTATGTAAAATACCTATGTTTACATATGTTTACACATGTATGCACATGTGTATACATGTGTATACATAGGTATTCACACGTGTAAACATGTGTATACATATGTTGAAAAACTTGAAACATATGTATCGAACTGTTTGTTCAAAAACCTAAACTATGAGTTACCATTGTTATTATTATTGTGATAATGTTGCTTAGTAATAAAAGTGGTTATATATGATCTATAGGGTTAATATGCAAATCTTCTAAAATGAAAACACAAGTTTATCCATCCAAATATACTTCTACAAGTTAGTGTATTTACTATTTATTGCTAATCTTAAAATATACTGCAGGTAAAGATGAGATTTTGTAGCTAAATATAATATGGATATAATTACTTGTCTATGAGATTTATTGCAGCAACTTCTGACCTAAACAGTAAATCAGTTTTATACATACAAATGTATAAAACTATAAGGCACTCGTTGGATGTTCTAAAGAGCTTGGCTAGTGGTTGGATGTGCTTTGTTGCGAAAGATCCGCTTCTTAGAAGGGGTTCTGCAAATCTTTGACATACGCAGGGCATGTGTGCATGTAATTCTTGGGCACTGCTGTTACTTGGTTACTATTGTGTAAGATATGAAAAGTGGGAAGTAAAACATAATAAAATGTACACCACGTGTACAAGTAATAAAATCAATGTTTTGCAGGATGATGTCATATATTTAGCACACTTGCAGCATCGCAGCTAATAAACCAACTCAAGTTAGAGTCGATAATATCTGAACATTTGTTATGTCCTTGCCCTTGTTATGTCCCTGCCCTTGTTATGTCCTTGCCCTTGTTATGTCCTTGCCCTTGTTATGTCCTTGCCCTTGTTATGTCCTTGGACTGCTTGCACTCTATCTGACGCTCTATCTGACGCTCTATCTGACGCTCACAGGCACGAATTTCGCTACATCTCAGTTATAAACTCCATATTCGCATATCTCAAGTGTAGAATGATGTTAGTATTATCAGGAGAAAACAATTCATGTTTCAATATTACACTAATACTATTAACAATAAATGCATATATTATAATTCTAGACAAACAAAATTGAGTTCCAAGCATCTAGGCTGTATAGATAAAAATTTATGCCGTAATAACCTTTGATAATTTATAGTAACATCAATAATATTTCTCAATTATATTTAGGATTGAACAAAATTTGTGACATAATAATTATAGTTAGACTTTTCAATATCACACGATTGATAGCTTTCTCAACAGTTTGACTGTCTATTAACACCATGTACATGTTAATGGCATGGCCGTTCCAGTCAATACCGCTGGTTAATATTGTTAGAATAAAGAACTGGTTGCAATTACATGATCTATTGACAAGCTCTACACTGACCGTAGCCTGTAATGCATGTTTTATTAGCTATAATAGAAGGTAGAGGTAAGTAAGCCATCCATGACAAGAAAGCTAAAACCACAGGCACTTTTCTAGCCGAGTGCTGTTGCATCAACACTCGTGCTACTTCAAATATCAGGATATGGGAATATACTGCATGTGTATGTGAACATAAATTATTATGAATATTATGTGAATAATAATAATTATAAATGCAGACTTTCCAGTGAGTAAGCAAAATCTAACAATCTTGAATTCTATTGGATGAAATTTAATTAATCTATAACAAACTCAAACATTTGACCAACTGTTGTAGCTGATATTTTTCTCTAAGGTTACAGCTAACAAATTAACAATTAACTTGCATATGTGATGCTGATGTGATGATAAGTCCATCACTTTATCATGATGAATGTATCACTCTGCTAGCTAGTTGTTTGCTGGTGCTGGTATTGTGGAGTTCAGTAGGAAGTTGTGCCATTGCATCTACGAGATAGGCGTTAACAGTGACTCCTCACAGTGAAAATCTCAGGTAATTTATTCTGTTAGTTGCTAGAGCAATTAATTCATTTTGGCAAGTGAAGAGTTTGGTTTGCAGAGTGCCTACAATATTGAGCATAGTCAAAACCCAGCATGCCGTACACCACGGGCCATGCCCGCAATCCATTCTGTGGTTGCATTCTGTGCAGTAGAAAGATTTTGGTTGATTTTATTCACATTTTCTAGTAGGGAGAGCCGACTAATTAGTACTAATAATATTACTATTTATTTGTAGTTATGCTGCTATAGACAAGTTAGTCAGCAATGCGCAATGGTGTAAACTGTAGACATATGGAGTACTGCCAGTTTTGTAAATTACAGTTCGAAAATTAATGTTCCTAGATTGCGGTTTGGGTTTGGGTTTGGAACATAGTTGCCCCATATCTATTGCCTAAGTTCTCACTCTTCTTAATTGGAATTTGCAAATAGTCAATGAATTCAGACACAATATAAGGTAGCAGAGTAATTCAGACACAATATAGGGTAGCAGAGTAATTCAGACACAATATAGGGTAGCAGAGTAATTCAGACACAATATTTAGGGTAGCAGAGTAATTCAGACATAATATAGGGTAGCAGAGTAATTAATATAATAAAGGATCCTTCAAAAATGTATTGGTTTAATCAATATGTAGTTTGAGATCAAATCAAATTACGGTATATTAATAATATTAGATTATTATTCTATTAGTGGTCTACTTGACTACTTGATGGCTTTGTGAATTATATTGCAGTCTGAGTGCTGTATAGGCAGCACAGTTTACGGAGCGATGTAGAATGGAGTACGGAGCGATGTAGAATGGAGTACGGACTTTTCATAACTGCAGTTTGGAAACTCAGTGTTCATAGATTGTGGTTTGAGGTTGGGACATATAGTTATCTCCCCATCTAATGGCAAAGTAATCTCACCCACAGACACCTAGCTTCGAAACGACAGTTTCTAATAGACCCGAATTCGGGTAGAGGAGTGTGTAATGGTGGTGCAGATGGCATGAGCTAGCACCTCAATTCAAGGGTTGGAGGTTTGAATGTCATCCATGGAATTTTGGTAAACAGCCTGCAGCAAGTCTTTCAGCTGTATTTGTAGGGCCAGTTCGGATAAATCCCTAAAACACAGGAGGTCCCGTGTATTGCAACAATACAGCAAGCACATAAAATACCCACCTCTGTCCAAAAGATGGAATAAGTGACACTGGCTCTGTCAGCTCCGAGTGCGTTGCGCAATGCATCCCTCTCGATTTAGCTGGCAGTGACAAAGTAGGAGTTTGGTTACCTCTGCCACTATCAAAAGATATACCTAAGCAGCATCGCACCATTTCACATGTGATGCAGTCATCGTCTAACCCACAGGCAGAGCCATTTGGCATCCGTGGTCAGCAATGCTCATGCAACGCATAGAATCAGTTACCTACAGAGCCAACTATCTACCAGCAGTAATATATGACACCCATCGCCAACAATAGCTATAAGAGCAATTATATACAATATACATGTAGGGTACATTACGAGTATATACTAGTATTTTGAAATGGTATGGTGTCTCAATATTGAATACTGAACTAAACACCATAGAACACTGGTATTCTTGAGTCTATGGAAAAACTATTTTTTGCATGCGGTCTACCGTTGGATATATTTGGGGACTAGCCACTCTCAAGCTTTATTTTCAGTTGCAAATGGTAATCCCTGTGACAATGGAAATAATTATAGCAGCCCAGTTTACTAATATGAATGGTTCGATTTGTCAACCCTTCAGTAGTGTAATGGCTGGAAAACAATATCAAATCTTCCAGTGTATGTTTTGATGCTATTAAGAAGGTGGCATCCACAAAAATAGTTTGTAAATAGAAAATGTCGTATTTCGAAAATTTTAAAAGTTTCTTAAATGTTTTCACTTATGTTCAGTAAAAGTTGCATGACTTATCAATATGTGTATATTACTGAACATTTTAATAAAAATTCAGGTCATTAAACACGGCCATGAATTATTTGAAATAACAATTCTTTATTACACAATATTAAGTGACCATATCTTAAATTCTGATGGCATGATTCGCAAATGAGCTGATATCATTGACTGCCTACAAATTAATTTCTGTCTATTCATTCGCCGTTTTATACTTTATTTCGACAGTCCTCTAAAACCCTAGCCCACAGCTCCTCAGGCTCTTTTCATCATCCAAGAGTTGTCCTTTGTTTGTAGATTGTTATTAGTTATTTCACTATCCTTTTTCCAAAGTGTACAGACAATTGATCACTTGGCAATATTTTTAACCATTAGCATTTGGCGGCATAATTTTTAACCCTAAAGCTGGGAACACACAGGGGGGGGGGGGCCAACAGCGCAACGTAGGCAGACGTAGCTATGGCACAAAAAAAACAATGATCTCTGGGGAAAATATTTTTAACCAACAAGGTTCGAGTGTAGGTAATAAACACCAGGTCAAGTTCAACATGTCGGAAAGTGAGCATAGAGGCAACTGTAGGCCCCAACGTAGGGTGGGACGTTGACGTTCGCCTAGCTTTGCGCCTAAGTGTGTCTGCACCTTAAAAAATTAGTAACCCATCAATTTGCCGTTTCGGGAATTGTTTTGTCAAAGCATTGATCGGCATCCTAATAGGTAACAGCTATGCTGGTTACTATACCTACTTTACATGTATCCTAATATATTTTATGTAATAGACAGATAGCAGCTTTATTACAGAGTTAGTTTCATATGAGGAATGCAGAAGATTTCTCCTCTCCACCCGAACTCAGAAAACATTGAGGCTATCTCAACTACATGCCTTGGTTGAGCGTAATAAGCATTAGCAAGAATGTCTTTACCTAGAACCTTGTATTAGGCATATTATCTGCAACTCTAACATCACATACATGTACATGTAGCAATTATTAATTAGTTAAAATCTATAATCTATCAGATATCTCAAGTAGAAGAGGATGCAAAGATTACAACTATCAGAGGAATTGTTAATAGATCTGTCTCTATTCAGTTGCAGTTTCATTTCAATTGCAGTATACGCTCAGGGTGAACGCTCAGTGCTCCTTTCCACTAATATAGTTTAGCTGCGCTCTCATAATTCTTAACTTCTGGTGTGAGGGTAATATTATTTACGGTTTGCTTTTATTTTCATTTTCATTTATTTTCTAGGTAATTTGATTATGTAGAGTAAATCCTGCCCCCACAGGGTTTGTTTCATTTAAAAATTATTGGCGACACAGGAGTTGCCTACCGAGACAGTTTTGGTCAACTATACCTGGCCCGGCCGACCAGGCCAGGTCAGGTATAGTTGACCTGTAACTCCTAATGCGTTGGTCAGGTGTGGGAGGAGACCACACTTGTCTAGACAGGCTATTAGAACACATGAGCACCTCTTATTACTAATTGTAGTCATGCAACTAATTATTTACATTTTAGAATTGGAAGATATTATATATGTACAACATTATATATATTATATATATACAATATTATATTATACACAGTGTTGCCACTCTCTTGACGTAAAGTTGGTAAATTAATTAATCAGATTTTTACTGACTTAGGATTTAGCACTCAAGTTCTCTGATGATATGCTTGAGGTGAGATCTTCGGCGAATATATAGACACTACATACCAAACTTATCTGAGGACCTCAACTCAACCTAATATCTGGCATGGCATTGTGGGCGTTTCTGCTTGTCAGATTGTGAATGACTGAAATTCACTTAATTTAATAAAACGCTTCATTGTCATACGAAATATGCATTTTATTTAGATCAATTTTGTGATGTTTGTGAAGTTGCCAGCTTGTGTAATGTAGAGCCTTCTTTGTGACATTCAGGTTCAGGCTGACAGGTTGTCCAAGTTGCCAGTGTCAACAGCCCAGTACTGTGATTGACATATAATTGTTATAAATTATCAAAAGTTAATTCCAATAGATCAATCAATAAAACCTATTAATTCCGACCAATGAGTTTGTATATTTTTATTATTTATTACATGGTATATTCTATATAAATATGTCTGTTGTAGACCTGCATAGATGTAAATGGCGGTCTTACTACCAACTTTGATGCCATTCATCCAATAGGAAAGCAGCATTATTACTTATAACTATGGCCACGGCTATGACTGTGGCTCTAGCTAATAGCACTAGCAGTACACCTCAGTATGGTACAGCGGTGCTCCTATCGGATTTGAAAACAACCTTGGGTCAAGTTTTAGACGGCAGCAGAACTACCGCTGAATCTAACATGTCAATATCATCACTACTAGAGAATGATGTCACTCGAAATACAGAGTGTCAGTGGGAGTTGTCTAGCTGCAAGGTACAGCAATATCTTTTCCTGGTTATAGCTCCCATATTAATTGTGATGTCTACTGTGGGAAATGGACTTGGTTTAGCTGTTATGACACGCAAATCGTTACGAAACACTGCCACAGCGGTCTTTATCTCTTGTCTGGCTGTCTCAGACACTGTTGCTGTATGGACAGGGTTAACCCGCCACTTCATCTACAAGTTAACAAAGGTTAGTGCTGGGTGGCAAGGAGGTGGCAAGGAGGTGGCAAGGAGGTGGCAAGGATATTTTGAACAGCTTCGATGAATGAATCTGGCTGATGTTGTTTTGTACTTTGCGTTTTGATTCTACAATGTGTTTAGTCAATGACAAGAACAGCAAGAACCATGATAACAAAAAAAAGAAGATTTATGATTATGTTTCAAATAGCGATAGAGGTTGATAAAAGAAAGTGTGAGACTAGTAAATAGAAACTTTGCCATTTGTAAAATCGGTAAAAGTAGCAAAAATAAAGAAATTAAAGCATCTTTGCATGAACATGATATGAACAGTATATGAACTCATAGTAACTACTACTATAATCAAACATATATCATTAAGCTCTGCTTTTTCTAATAGTTGCCCAACTTTTCCAATCATTAGGATTCCCCCAAATATAAAACTTGTAAAAGCATAAACTTGTATACTTTGTATACAGATAGTGAAGTAAGCCTTGATATATTATATCAACAACATAAACAATTGGTGACATCAAAGCATTCGAAATCAAATCTGGCCCGCTATCGCAATGTCAATAATTCGGGTGGAAACAATTGATTGGCCACAGCATATTATGTGTCCTTACAGACTAACGTCGCCATAGCTTATGACCAAAGGGACTGCTTATCATTGAAGTAGAGACGGGTTGGGGGAGGAGGTGGGGTGGGATGGAGTGTTACAGATAAAGCACAGAAATAATAGCACGTATAGGATTAGCATTATACCTAAGGTGATATGGTAAAACGTAAAAAGTAAAGAACTTCGTAGAAACTTATGATGCTAACTCACCCTCTCCAAACCTTATCTAAATTTGTCTGTGACAAGCTTACCAAATAAATGTAAATTTTAAATAGTAACATGTTTTCCTCAATAACTATCTTCTATTTCCAATTTTATGCACAAGTGTTCCGAATTCTATTGCTATATATATATATATGCACATAGAGTACAATTATGACAGTGTTGGTAAGGATAGGATAGTGATAGTATGCACTTTAAAATTCAACATCTTTTCTCCAGGCAAACAAGGACCTTCAGCAAAACAAGGGTGTGTATAGGAGTTAATAGAGTAACCATTAACATGCTTATCGAGATTGGCTTGCTGATAGGCATGCTTATCAAGATAATAAATGTTGATAAATAATAATCAGGTTATTTAAATGAAACACAATAAATTGAACTTGTGTTGCTTGCAGCAGATGTTGTCAACAAACTGATCACTAATTTAAATATCAATATCAAAATGCACATCTATAGCTGCAGTACATATGTTAACTGCTATAAGCTGTTATTGATGCCTATATATATTTTATTATATCATATATTTACATGTATATACATACACGTAACATATATAACACAATCAAGAACAGCAAACAGTGAAATGACCTTTCATATCAATTGCCATTGCTGAGGGTTCATTTCATGGTCACCACTGTCTACAGACTAATTGGCATTTATACAGTCAAGTATAAGTCCGTGTAATAATATCGTACATGACTGTATTAGAACATGTATATTGAGAGTATGACATGTTGTATCTGTTTGATATTTCAATATTGACATCCATAATAATTATATATGAATTATCAGACGACTACCAGCCACCTACCAGTACATTTTCTCAAACCTCAACCTCTGCGCAATCATTCAAGTCACTGTTCCGAGAACTGCCCAACTCTATAACTTACCCATACAGTAAAATAGAGTTATTTTACTATTCAATCGGGTTGTTAGTGTTGGAACGGGCCAGCTGGACCGGCCTGGGGGTAATTACCTAAGGGCCACCCGGCCCGAGGACCGAGCCTTTGATCCTCAGCCAGAAGGACCACAAAATCTTACTCTGCACTTGTAATAATGGTACTAATAGCCAATAATCAGTACTTTATATTTCCTTACCAACTTCAATTTTTTGTATTTGATGTCAGTAATAAATATTCCACAACAAATTTAGGCTGCAACTCATACCTTTTGATATATAAATATGATACGCTAGCGATTGGACCGGCCCAATTCCGGTTTGATTTTTCGGCATTGGCCCAGACCTGACCCGTTCCTGTGAATCTATGGACCGTTCCAAAACTACGGGTTGTACAATTCGTTTGTGTGGTACTGGCATTTACTCATTCTTGTGCAAAGTCATGGTCTTCGGAGTTCAATGTAGATTACATTTAGTGTTAAATGTAGATTACATTTAGTGTTAAATGTAGACTACATTTATGTGTTATTTTACTGATTTTTGATTTTCTATACTGTACACTGGTTAACATGTTGAAATGCTGAAACATTGACATTGAATTCTACAAATAGATTCTAGTTTTCTACTAGTAGGAAGTTTTGTGGAAATTATAACAAACTAACTAAACTAAAGAGAGTTTATATTAAATCTGCTGTGGAAATGTGCAATTGAAAATGCCTCTTTGACTAGACAAGTTTGTCTGTATTGGCAGGATGGTGCTAGGTCAAGGTTACGCTTTAGCAGGGGCTTTCAAGTAAAATTAAGTCTAAAGTGGGTGAACCCTAAATGCCGGTACCAGTAATTAGAATGCTATGGCGATATACACTTCACTAAAAGAAATATTAAAGAATAACACTTTGAGACGCTAATAGACTAATCATCAGCCTGGCTATGGCTATATAGCCTTCACTAAAAGAAATATTAAAGCATAACCTACTTTGACACTAATAGACGCTAATAGACTAATCATCAGTCTCTGAAGCTATAGGCTGGCATTCGTTACGCCTCTCCCTCTCTGTAACAGGTGATAGACTACAGTATAAAGTGGTACTCTGTAACACTGTGTGCACATATCACCTGATTAAATGTTTCATATGCATCGTTTGCGACAATACTTGCCCGTGAACTTATTTTTGGAGCGTTTCATTTCATCATCAGTTTGGTGCCGTGAACTCCGGCCCATATCTATCTACTCTATGAATGTGGCATGTGATAGATAAAGTAGGATACTCAGTAGCCTGTCTCCCAAAGTTGCTGGTAGTTGTATACAACAAAAGGAAATTATTGGTGTTAAAATTATGACTGTGATGAGCTGATGACATTCTGGTTCTAATGAAACGGTCTAATAGACCGATGGACTAATAGTCTGATGGACCCATTTTTGGTTTTAATGAGGGTTTAGTGGTTGTTACAGACCCAATACTTTACGATTATGAAAAGGCATAATCATTACTTTAACCCGCCTAATACACATGTTCACATGTTTCTTCACATGTTCACATGTTCACAAATACACATGTTCTTTCTGTTCACATGTTCACAAGTTCTATCTGGAGTCAAAACCTTTAGATTTCATTTTAGATGACACAATTTTCTTCAGTAAACACATAGAAAGAAATTTAATCTCTGTTTACTTTGAATAAACCTTTACTCTCTTTTTGTATCCACCTTTAATTTATGGAATTGAGTTTTGGGGACATGACATCAAAATGGCTATAAATACCATTTATCTTTTGCAAAAGTGAGCCTTACAAATAATTATAAAAATTCTACCAAGGAATCGTGCGACATCATTTCTACAGATCTACTGGCTGTAGCTGTAGATGTGCTGTTTATTTGTAGGTTTGTTTTTCTTTTTATAAAAACCATTCCAGTTGACTATATCAACTCGCTTTATATCAAAAACATTCTTACAACACCCGCAAATTTAAAAAATCTACTATCTAAAATCAAGGTACCAAACTGTAGTGGGGAAAGGTCATTATTTTTTAAAGGGGTGGAATTTTATAATATCTTCAGTTTCACAGAGAGATATTGCCGCCAGCTTCAGGTCTTTCGAGGGGTGGTACTGGTGGAGTCATTGTGGCTGTTGGGTGGGTGGGGATGGTTGTTGGTTGTTGGCTTGTTGCAGTATATAAAACATTAAGGAATTAAACTTTTTTTTAAATGCTATTTATATTTGGAGACTATCAACTCTCTAGTCTCTGACAGTAGTATATGTTTGGGCTGAACGCTCCCGGTTGACCTTACGATGACCTGACTGCAAACCGCAATGTGGTTAGTTTTATCCAATGGGAGAGGGT
>JAOQGN010029304.1:0-13084 GCA_027564295.1 Himantozoum antarcticum
GTTTATAGTGGTAGTTGTCCTCTCATGAGAGAATATATCTTGAAAATATTGTTTATTGGGGTAGTTGTACTCTCATGGGATAATACATTGTTCAAATAATATTTGGGTACAAATGACCTATATTATTTGCTCCCACATTGTGAAGGAAAAAGTGAGCCTTGCCTTGACCCATTTCAATTGACAAATTGGTGGACCTTGAGATGGCCTTGATTGCAAAGCTGCATGGTTAAGAACAGCCCTTAGCTGAAACATGTGCTTGCTCAAACAACGCACATGATAATGCTCATAAAAAATGTGAGCCCTGACTAAAAGCGATAAAAAAGTGAGCATTGCAGTGAGCATTGCACGTGAGCATTGCACGTGATTATTGCATGTGAGCATTGCATGTGAGCATTGCATGTGAGTATTGCATGTGAGTATTGCATGTGAGTAGCATGGGCCTTGTACAGGCCCTGCACGTGCACGTTGCCGGCCGAATTTGTAATAACTAACTGGGTTATATAAACATGCAAGTCACAGTGCATATTAAATTAGAATATTTTATTCAAATCATTTTATTAGAATGCCATTTATTGGGATGTTCACAGGACAAGAAATATTTATTATCATATTGGTGTACTGTTCGGTCCTGATCGCAACCTTAGGGAACCGGACCAAAGGTGATATTTTAATAAATATTATCCAGGAACTGTGAAGAGGGTTGTGAATGCGTCTATTGTGTGAAACAAAAATAAGTTTTCAATTGAGTTTAGAAACTTTTGAAATCGGTACTTAAGTGTATTTAAGTGGTTGGAACATAATCAAACTGCCCTAACATAGAGCTAAATGCTTTTGCTATTATTATATTATGCTGCCTGGAACATATATTTATGCATACAGAGTATAGAACTATATTTCCATGGATGGATAAATATACATATGCTCCAGGTAATAACAATAGCAATGGCAACAGCAACAGCAATATAATTTATAATAATACAAAATGCCATTACATTGCATTACATAAATAAGAAAAGGGATGATGAAGCCCAAGGGCACAATAGCACTGTTGCTAGTCAAGGCATCCGGACTTATGAGTTAAAGTAAGTAGAAACTCTAGTGCCTCTAAGACTAATTCCCAACAACAAAAAGCCATTCTCTGAAACCCAAAAAACCAGGATCTAAGTTGAAGTCAAAGTGACCAAACGTAAAGGGAATTAATTCAGATTTTTGCTGCATGTTCATTTGGTTAAATATGTTATTAAAATCAATAGTCTCACTTACATTTTGATCAAATTTGTCTTTTTGGCTAATTTCAAGGTTGGCTTCTGATAGCTAATGTGTTCATGTACACTACAGTACTTTGGGATATATGACAAAAATACATCTTGGATATTTTTTTTACTATAAACTCGTAAAAAACCTGTGTTTGAAAATAACAATATTATTTAGTCCTTATTGACCTTTAACCCCAATGTCTACACATTTTACCTTTATAAAACAGATAACTTCATGCAAAGAGCTTCGATACTTGGAGCCAATTCGGCATCTCCAGGGGATCCATCAATTTCTCAAGGGTCTCAATGGACGAAACTGCATGAACATGGTTCTTCCATGTATCAAAAAGTGGACTTTGGACTAACGCTTGCTTTGGATATATACCGGTATATAGCTGTATTCAGTATACAGTATGGAATCGAACTAACGGAAGTAGAGGTCTATGGATTCAGTAAGTTAGTAGAGGTTTATGGATTCAGTAAATGTAATACGATTCACAAATACTCTAAATAGATTCAGAAAGCCTAAGTGTAATAATATTCACAAATACTCTAAATAGATTCAGAAAGCCTAAGTGTAATCATATTCAGCAATACTCTAAATGGATTCAGCAAGTGTAATAACATCCAAAAATTCTCTAAATAATCACTTTAAATTGTTTTTGCAATTGAAAACGACAACAGAAATTGTCAAGCTTTCAAGCAGTTTGAAGTTTGAAAAGCTGGAGAAATATGCGACAAATGTCATTTTATCTAAAGCCTAGGCTATACATTAGTGCGAATGGCACGAATTTGCGATAATATCATGAACACAAATTCGTAACTGTTCGTGGTTCGGTGTATTTGTCAAAATTTCATGAATTTGTATTAGTTCAACATGTTGAATTTTTACGTTTACGTTTACGATTACGTTTACGAATAGCTCTGTGATTGGCTGATACTTCAGTCAACAAACTCTGAAACAGCTGTTAGATAACATCTTAGATAATGTATACTGATTCTTACGCTGAAAAACTCAATATTTCATCTTTACCTACTATATTATTAAAGATTTTTGTTAACGGCAGGAGCAGCTCATTTTACTAAGATTTCCACGTTGTGTTGTTTGAGTTTGTTTGAGATGTTGAGCATATTTTACATAACCAAATCATTTCTAACAGTAGCCTAAGATCTTCCCATAAAAGTTATAAATATCGACCATCCACATGTCTCACCGTTGAACGTGAAAAAACTTTCGTTGAGTTTAATATGTCATATTATTCATAGTGTATTATTTTTTTAGTGTAGTGTAGTCATAGCTTGTGTCAGTTTATTTATCAATAGTCCTACTGTAACGTTTTAATTGTAAACATTTCAAAGGTACCAAATATTACCTTTTTTTTTTATTAATATGTAGCTAAAATATAAATACAAATAAAGCAGTGGCCCATGTTTGCATGGAGTTTGAGTAATATTTACGGATAAAAAAACCCGTGTTTGCTGCCAAGATAATATGGCAACATACAGTAAGTTCGTGAACTGATAGACACACAGCACTTAGAAGCATGCCTGAGGTTTTGGTCACCTCTCCAAAATTATACCCTCGATCACAGCATCATACCTTATTTGGTCATAATCTAATTAGACTGACAGAAGCTTTTATTATGTTATTTGTCATACTCCGCTGCGATTAATCTCACTTGAGAGCAACAAAATTCATAATCGATGGACAATTCTTGTGATGCAACAGCAAGTTTAACATTTTGAGATGTAAATTCTATTTGCAGGAAATATAATGAATCTTAAGACCACAGAAATGAGCTCAGAACTTGCTCAGAATCGACCATCTAGCCTCGGTGTAGATGGTGAATCCGATTTAGAAGACAACTTCTTTGCGACATCCACCAGTGCTCAGCAGTGGTGGTATGTGGATATCGGCTCCAGTTATCATGTCAGTAGGATACAAATCTGGGGAAGAATAGGGGCTAGTAAGTATATACACATTTTGCTTAGTTGGTCAAATTACTTTTCATTTTGGTTGGAACGCCTAAGAATAAGTTCTCAATTTCCGGTTTGAGACAACGAAACTCCAAGCCACAAGGTCTAAATCTAAGTCTAAGTCAAGGTGACTGAGTTGAAAAGGAATTATACCATTTGGTTTATTGAACACATCTGGTATCATTAAATACAGTACAATAATGGTAAACGACTGTCTTACCAACTCTATAATTTCTTATTTAAATTGTATAAAAGAAAACCATAGAGACTTGAATTTCGACTGAATCAGCGATCAACAGAATATCTAATTGGTAAAATATGCTCATGCTGATGCTTTTATCTATTACGTGGGGCTAGCTTAACTGGCCAGCTTAACTGGCCAGCTTAACTGGCCAGCTTAACTGGCCCTGTTATTTTGTGTTGTTAGGCCAGCCGAACTAGCCTTTGTTATCTACTGTTTTACATCCAGGTGTTCTATCGCTCGGGTAACCGTCTTTCCGGGTTGGCAACCCGTTTTAGTGTCGGTACCTTATGCACTGATGTACAGCCAATGCACTTTTATATACCCTGTGTGCAGTCTGGCACACCCGGACTATTTTTACTTGTGCCCGCTGAAAACAATTATAAAATAATTGGCATACCTGATAATAAAAGTATCCCGTTAAGCGGGATGCTATTATTATACATAGATTATTTTGTCTATGATAGCCGGCTCCAGTGGAAGGATTCACAGTGACTACGCTCAGTATATAAGGGCACCCGCTCTGCCATGATTGGCTATGTTCCAGTTTCCATTCTGCTTATTTTGATTTAGGTGGTAATCCAATAGCAGAGCTAGTAGAAGGAAACCCACCTGGCCTCCAGTATTTTACCTGCTGATCAGAAAACAGGAAATAGAGAAATAATTTTTGACCGCAGTGGGAATCAAATCCAAGACCTCATGATTGAGGCACTGCAATGTTTACCACTTGACCATCTCTGCTCCCCTCTCATGTTCATATTATATCACTGTGCTTAATATAAACCTGACTCAATTATTATAACTAAACCACTAAACCACCCTAGTTAATCCATATACGTTGCACTCGATGTGTGTACTCTTGTCCTCTGTCTGCACAGAGGGCAGCCTTCTGGCCGGCAGCCACTATAGCGACACCTTCTGCGACCCTAGCTGGGCCCATCCGAGCTGGGGTAGCCGGCTGCACATAAGAGAGTTCTCTGTGGTCTCCCCTCTAAAGTTCCTTACCTTGGTTCATATGACTGCTGTCGCTCTATTCCTCGGGAGTAGGGGACAAACGTTGCAATATTTATGTATAAATATAAATACATATAAGGCTTCTTTGGATGTGGGTACATTGGGAGATACGTAATGGCATCCCATGAATGCGTTCATGAACTTCTCAGTCCATAATAAAACAATTTAATTCTAATAAAAAAAATAATAATAGTAAAATAAATATAGAAATAATAGTAATGAAAATGTAAATAAATCAATGTTTTAAAAATAAATTACTATAAATTTCCGAAATGAGCATAATAATGGTTGCAGGTAACAGACCGCAAGGCGCTGTTACCTGATTAGATACCACTTTTGTCAGTGAAAATATACAGAATCAAGTTATTTCAGCTCTCACAATTTCGGCTGACTGCCGACAGCTATTTGGTTTCAAAAGTTAGCTCTTTTGACTGAATGTACCGGTAGCGATGTCCGCACATAAAATTATCTTACCAGATATTTGTAGTTCCACAGTAAGATTAAAAGTTTTAGAAATTCCATTGCTATGAGACTTGAGTTACAATTTCTATAGAAATCCTTTTCTAAAGATCTATAATAATCACAGGCTATCATATCTCGTACCTGATAGACAGCCGAGCAGAAGAAGGCATTCAGTTAGGACGAATGATATTTTTTTAATTAGATGTACTATTCTAACAACAATGAAGATTAACCAACTGTCAGTGTCCACTCGTTCCTCATCGTTCAATTCTACCTACTGTAAATCTAACACCTACTTGCAAAGCTTTGTGCCCAGGACGACGAGGGATCTGAGGATGGGTAGTGTGCCGGCAGAACAATAAAAAAAAGTCCTGTCGATCTGATGGCCTCCGATCTCCTCTTTTTAGAGGTCTTGAGGCTCTACCTAGAACGAAGAACGAAGAAATCTTTATCAGATTAAACTGCCTCTTCTTGCAGGCGTATGTGTTTGGAGCATAAAAATAATATTTTAATAACAGAAAAATAATGTATAATGAGATCTGGAGAGGTATCTCCAGAAGGATTGTTTAGGTTTCAAGTTTGAGGAAAGGTTACTGAGCTTTAATCTTTATTGATAATTATGCTATAGCGGAAATATAAATCTTGGTAAAATTGAAGAATATGCAATAACCTCGAATACCTTGTAGGACTATGGAGGTAACTGTTCCAATCTTCCACTAAACAACTGCACACTCCACGCTACTCTGTTGGTACTTGGTAGGTGCTAGCTAATACAATAGTCCTAGATTTCTAATAATTGTCTAATACTGTGGTGTAGGAGGTGATAGTAGCTGCGTCTATTAGTAGCACAGCTTCCGTGTAGTATAGTTCCCAGGTTGTCCAATGCTCCACACAAAGTCCTACAACTTCAGAGAACATTCTCTGAAGTTCATCTGCATGCAGCAGCAACAACACCAGCAACCAACGCAAACACCTCAACTCAAGCACCACTACTACGTACTAGCCAACCCAATAAAACTCTGCTACTAGTTGGGCTAGTACATGATACTGTATGATACGATCGATCCAGAATATTACATGATGAGTAATATAATAATTTGAATAGCATAATAATAGGTGTTGCTTCTATGACAGCTAGCTTTGAAGTCCAGCCTCTTTACAATGTGCGCAATAATATAGTGTTATGAAATATGAGTTGCCCACTCTTCATAAAGTCTACTGGGGAGAAAACTCTTAGCTATGCAACATTGGGCATGGGCTGAGTAACATACTGTTGCTGTATTAAGAGGTGCATTCTAAGTGAACGTGACTTACCAGTTAGATTAGATACTAGTTAAAAAATTGGAGTAATCATGTATATTAATCGGTTAGCATGGGAATTAGCGAATAACTAAATATGGCAAGACTTGTTTATAACAATTAGATCGTAAAGCCTGTAAATAAAATACGGAAATCTATACCACCCTAAATAAGCTCAAAATAGAAAAGCAATTACAACACAGCATTTAACAAACAACATCATAGCATAGCATGTAGCAAATTAAGTAACTGTCAGACTATCATCTTGTTCATTTGCAGGAGCAAAAATATAAGAATGACAAGAAATTAAGAAAACGAACCCTTGCATCCTTCGAATGTGTATCGCTTATTGAAATTTTTACATGTTCCTATTTCTATGAACTTATTGGAGGTCTCTATGAATATTATGGATTTTTCCTTTTGTTACAATGGCTACTGATTGGCTACTACTAATATACATATACAGTATACACTGGCCCAGATACAGCTAAGCCGGCTACAAAACTAATAAAAAACACATAAAAAAGGAATTTTTATTGTCCAAGTAGCCTAACCATTGGCCACGGCGATCAGCCCACGCCCAGACCAGCACACTTAGTCGCAATAATGCAAATTTTAACCTTAGCTTAGTTCTAGGATGGGGTTTTGGGGTTGGGGCGTGCGTACACTTTATCAGGAGAAGACAACTTCCCAGTCTACATTATTTTTCTAGTGCTCTGATTATTTCCAAAATACGCAAGTTTGCACCTACCTCGACCAGCAGCAGCCATCAAAGGCCAGGCCATGGCGATGTCAACTACAGTGTTAGTCGCATAATTAAAAGCACAATGTTAATATTCTGCAGATGCAAATGTAGCTGCTAATGTTCTGCAGATGCAAATGTAGCTGCAGATGGCAAATCCCGGGCATAATTAGGCATTCCAGCTTGATTCCTTGGTTTAGATTCACAGGCCTGGTTGATTGTCAAACTACTGGTCGTTATACCATGTCTCGCTAAGTGATTGGGGGCTGTAGTTTGTGAAAAATCAAAATAATTATGTTTTTGTTACTTTTTCCCTTTTGAATTGAATATAAAAGTAACAAAAACATCATTATTTTGATTTTTTGAGAAATAGAGTCTCCCAAACACTTAACAGACATGGTATAGTGGCCAGCTGTTTGACAACCAGGTACGGGAACGCCAAAGAATGGATCGACTCACGCCAGCCATCCGTGGTGCTGGTGTAGCCAAAAGGGGGAGGGAGGATGTACTTTTGCAGATCCACAAAAAATATTTCAATCTATTTGTTCCTTACCAGTTGTTCTTCTCCAGTTTTTATGTAGCACATGATGCTTCACAACATGTTAATCTTTTATAAGTTTCCTATATTGTAGAGAAATATCGGAAGAAGATGTAGTTTGTGACGAGTATATGCTTTCCATGCTCAATCTGACCACCTCGCGGCACTCATACCAGAGCTCCAATGCTCACCACTGTAACAGGATAACGTGTAAGTTATGGACACAAACCATAATGACAGATGGGACGTAATTAGTAATCCCATTACAAGCCACACAAAGACCCTCTGCTATTCAAAAGCCTATCTCACCTTCATCTTACAATGAAACTTTGTTTGAAAAATTGTTGCTTGCAGCTGATTGGTTGAAGAGAGACACATCTTATGCTACAAGTCGACGGTTGCCAAAAATCTGCCCGTCCTATGCAGAGTAAGCTACTCCTGCTGGACACCCTATCCTGGTAAAGTGATAGCTATTGGAGCTTTGGTATGAGTGTCGCGAGGTGGTCAGATTGAGCTCGGAACGCATATATTCATTACAAACTACATCTTCTTCTATTTTTTCTGACAAAATAGGAAAATTAAAAAAGATTAACATGTTGTGTAACAATGTGCCACATAAGAACTGGAGAATGACAACAGGTAAGGAACAAATAGATAGAAATATTTTTTGTGGGTGTGAAAAAGTAGGTCCTCCCTCTCCCTTTTACCTACACGAGATCCACGGATCGCTGGCACGAGTCGATCCACTCTTTGGCATTCCCGTGTAACCAGGCCTGTGTATAAATTACTAATTCCAAAATACTTTAATGAGTGGAAGAGGTGTATTATTTTATTGGTTTAAATCTAAAATGGTATGAGTGGGGCGTAAAATGGGCATAAATTAATTTTATTTAGGCGAAAATGATGAGGGAGACATTATATCTATTATGTATTATTCACTTTTAATATCTTACCGATCAAGTATTGTAGGATAGGCCTACTTATAAGATCATTTTTGCAAATTTTGACTATGAATGGCATACTATCATTTAGTAACAATAATAATTATAGTTCAGACGTTCATTTGATAAACAGTGAGTTAAAAATTAAGAACCAAGTTTTACTGTACAGGGTAGTTTTGGATTTGAATGATTGTGGATGATGTCTCCTGGAACGTCTTGTATGTACAGGGTTGGCACAGGGTGGCAAATATGTTAGATGGTGTTTTAATAAATGAGAGTATAATGCATGCCTACATAACTCTACATTAACTTCTTGCAGTCCAGATGTTAGCAATCTGGACTATGTGTTCAGTCGCTGGACATATAATTTTGAGGCAGAGTCGTTGATATCGCTCTAAGCTTTGTTTGCAAGCGTTGGTAATGTATAGATACCAGACAGCTGCAGCGTAGGTGATTATTGGTAGACTTCTCATTCTGTAGAACATTAGCAGACTGTTAGGATGAACTCCTGCTCTCTTTAGTTGTATTATGGAGTGAAAGGATGGCAGGGTAGCTCAGTGGCGAGTTGCTCGGCTCAAGATCTTAAGGTCCTGAGTTCGAATCTCAGCCAGTCTATCCTGTTGTGAAGGTGAGCTCTTTACAGTTCATCCAGCTCCTGCTACTCATACAAGCAATGCTTTCGAGGTCCGTTAAATAGGATAGCCAAGTGCATAGCAGTAAAAAGCAAAAAAAAAATTAAATCAATTGACATTTAAGTGCATTGTTTTACTTCTTAAATAAATATTTTTCTTATTACAAAAAGTATGTAACTCACAAAATATAAAAAGGTTAAGGCAAATTTGCTGATTCTTTGTACTGGTTTAGGATGGTGATAGCGAGACAGTGAAGAGAGCTCTGGTTAGAGGCACGTCATGCTCTAAATAGAAATGGAATAATTAATTAAAATAACATGGCTAACATAGTAAGTTTCAATTAAATGTCACTGATAGGCAGTTTCATATGAAAATTTGAGCTGTACATGTATTTCATTTGTAGGTTGAAGGCAAACAAGGTGACCGAGGGTTCAAGTAGCTTGGCAAGTAGTGAAGAGCAGAAAGAAGAAGATCAGACAGCAAGAATATATGATGAGTAAGTGATATTAATTGAGTGCAGTGAGGAGAGTGCTGTTAAGATAGGATGGAAGTTAGCAGCTCGGTTTATGATAAAATAAATATTATAACAGTTCCCAGCTGATCCCGAAGGATTCGTTTAAAAACCATTGGCAACTTTGAGAAGAGAGACTGAAGTTACTGAGCTCTCACTATGACTGTTGGGAAAGGAGGCGAGCTGTTAGGTGCAGACTGGCCCGAACTGCCCTGAATGTTGTAGTGCTGAGCCGGTGGAACCAGTTGACTGAGCTACCCCTTAGATGCTAGTCAGTATGAAGACACTCTTCACTAGTTTAGAACAACTTGTTAGAGTAAATCAAAGTTTCAATACATTTATTTATCGCAGAAAGATGTTCAGGAAAACCGGTCTTCGACAAGCGCTAGTGAAAAAATGAGAAGTGATACATGTGATCTCGCTATTTATATAGAGAAAAGTACTGCCGGCTGGAAACTGAGTAACTGCTATAAATATCTTATTTTATATGCACACTAACCATAAGTTGTGTTCCTGAAACAAACCAATAATTTTTTAAAGATTTGCCATGTGATGCTACCAGAGCGATTGCTTTCACACTATTGCCCACCAACAAGATTCTAATAGGTTCTATATAAATCTTCTCTCGAATATTAAATTGCCCATTACTATAAATGCTAGGCATGTGCAAAATGCATGTAACATAACTAATTTAATATTGTAAAGTTTATTGTAGATTCTAACTCCATATAATTGTTATGACGTCGTGATAAAACATTCAAATTCCTAATATACAAAATGAAAAACTAAAATTTCAGGTAACATCATTTCATGAAATTAAACTTGCAAAGGGATAGGTGCGCAAAGTTGAAGCACACACATATTTCGACTAGATTGTGAGGGAGCCATAAATTATTTGGTCACTGATGAGAGACCGATTATTGTAGCCAATTAGTAGAAAAATATGTCTCAAAATGATAGCTGCGCACGCTGACCCAATTTGTCTCGGTTGATTTTTAGTCGGTGTACACCCGGAATTAGATTACTTTCGGTTATTTCAGAGCTAGAATATTATTGCCTGCAATTCTACGATGTAGATAACAGTTTATTTTCTCATTGGTCTTGCAGGGTTGTCAATGTCAACAAAGGAATTGTCACAGGGACCTTGATGAAAGCATCAGAAAAGTAAGTGTGCTTTTTACCGGCTTAGAATATTATGGTGTATAGTCAGTAGCCATTGCTTACTCTAAAGTTTAAGCTCGGTGATTAGCAACTATGGAGGGCACATTATCTTTGCCTATGACACTGAAAAGACGTGTTGCAAATGCAAAATATCAAGTGCAAAATAGCAAATATATTTGTGGTAATCACTAAGCAGTTTGTAGCTTGCTAGATACATGCAACAGTGTGTGATATCACCAGTTAGCTCCCCGCAAATATAATCATTTATGAGATTATAATTGTTCTGCAGATCTCTCCAGCGATTTACAACAGATATGGCGGTCTCAGCGAAGATCACTCCAGAGATAGCCAGGGAGATGGAAAAGTAAGTCTAGCTCCATCTCTCTTATAGCAAGTATGTACATGTCCATTGAGGACAGGGATTTTCCATAAAGTATTTCACATGATGGCTTGCTGCATGTGTGTATAATAAGGATATGTATAATTGGTGTGTATAATATGTCAGTCACTCTATCCATCTATCGTCTATCGGTAAAATTCCGGTTCCATTTGGAAACTTTGGCATGAACTTAGTAGTAATAGTTGGACTTTCGACACCCCCAAAGTACTCAGTGACCCCTGTTGATTATCCAATGAGAAGGCCGACCTGTCACAGAAGGGTAGTGAGTCTTCAACCACCGGTGTAAATCTTTTTCGAATGATGGAGGCTTTTGATTGGTTGATGAATTTGTAACGTAACGGAAAAATTAATTTGAACAACCGGTGGGAGATTGTTTAAAGTTGAGATTTTATGAGTTGTGAGGATGGTATTTTTTAAGAAAAATTATAGAATGTATGTAAAGCGGGTTGTGTGGGTTGGATTATATTGTTTGTTTGTTTTAAAAATGGATTCATTGTTTCAAAAAAGGAAACAAGTATGGGAATGGGCTAGGAATGTGCTAGAAATGTAGTAGGAATGTGGGTGTTGGGTGCGTGAGGGTTTGGTTGGCTGCATGGGTGTTGTTGGGGGAGGGGAATGTGGCGAATGTTTTGTAATTTACTTTGTAATTGAATATTTATGGGATTTTGTATATATTTATGGATGTTCATTCGAAAACGAATGATATATTTTAGCTAAGATATTTATAATAGGACTGGTATAGTATCAATTGTAACTAAACGAATAAGAAAATCGCATTCAATTAAATAATGTATTTTATTGTTAACATAGATATAAAAAGCATATATAAGGCAAAAAATGACGTATTATATTAGGCAATTAATAAAGGAGTTAATTGCACCCGCATACTTCGTTTTTATCCTATAAAGCATAATCATAATTGTGTATTTTATTAAATTTTGTGTTTTTATATCGAGTTAGTGTTTTAGTATTATGAGCGAAAAGCAAATGGTAAATTTTTATTAAATTTTTTTGATTTTATGAGAAAAAAAATCGAGTTTTATATATATATATAATAATTATATATATATATAATATATATACATTGAAAAATATATTTACTTACGCGTAAGGTGAATCAGTATCTATAAAGGATCACACCAACATCGTGACTCTCCATCTGTGAGATTTCCACACCCGTATTCGCAAGGTTTAGGAATCCTCGACATTTCTCTTATTTGTTGATGCTAAACATGAAGAAGAAGAGGTATAATTTAATGTCATTTATTTAAAATCAAATTATTTTAAATTTTATAAGAATGAATGATTTTCAATTTTTTACATTTATTTTATGAATGAAGAATGATTTAATTTTTTTATGGTTTTCATGAATGAAGGAATGATTCGAAATTTTTTGTATTTTTCATGAATGAAGGAATTATTTGAAATATTTTATATATTTCATGAATGATTAAATTTTTTTATATTTTTCATGATTGAAGGAATAATTTGGAAATGTTTATATTTTTTATGAAATTTTTAGACTTCACCCCAAAATATAAATTTTTTTTGCATAAAATATATATATATATATCGTGCGAGAAAGAAATCTGCATCAGAATTGAAATGGGATCAAAGATATCAACACACTTTATGTTTGAACTCATGCCAAAGGATGTGTGGCTCGATACGTATTGGATTTGGTTGCATAGTTTTTATCCATATATGTGAATGCATGTGGAAATGGACTCAGTGTCGATTAAAGTAGTTACAGAATAAATTTATTTCTACGCATTAAGAAGAGAAATTGTTAAAGATATTATGGATAAATATGTATCTGACTGTGGTTGCAAGTACGATTCATTGATTCTAAAATGCATAATGTGTGTTGAGTTAGAATATGCATAAGATGGTGTATTGGAACCTATAAC
>JAOQGN010029415.1:0-13083 GCA_027564295.1 Himantozoum antarcticum
ATTTTTATACATTTTATAATCATCTGGCTTTATCTCCATGATATTAAGATGAAATATAGTATCAATCAATCAATCAAGGTCCCTGTACTTAACGGAGACATCAGGTAGGTACATAGGACAGTGGTGGCATCAAGTTGATAGACTGACTAGGTAATGTTAATGCTGTAGTTACGATACGAGTTGGTACAGGCATCTCTTCTTCTAATAAATATGCGAGTAGGTATGCCATCAAATACAATGGTGCAGTGGATAGATATGATGAGTAACATATAGTGTTTATATACACGTATGTACATTCCCTCCTCATAGGGAAGGGGAGAAATGACAGCTACATCTGTTAATATTATAATAGTTTGGGATCCACTTTACTTTAAATCAGTGTCCAAACCATCACAGATCCTGAGGCTATTTAATAACGTCTGGGCTCGGTAGCTAGGTAGAAACTGTATTTATCTGATAGCTTTTCCCTTAGAACAAAGCCTTGTGGTTTATTGCACAATAAACTCTATTTAGGTCAATAATACAGAGTGGTAGATGTCACCACAGTTATTATTGTAAAAGAAAGTAATATAATCTTGGTAAAGAACTGGAGTGCCACATCTCCCTAAATGTGCTTGATTCAAAGTCCTACTCTCAACTGAGCTACAATACTTAATGCAACATCAATTTATACTATTTTGTGACCACTAGAGGGAGCTAGCTGTGTCATAGAGGTCGGTAGAGGTAGGTAGTAGGTCAGTACAGGTTGGTACAAGTCGGTACAGGCCTTAACAGATGGCTAACAGTGAGTATAAACATATTAGATTAAGTAGTGTGCCGGTATAATGAAATTCGCACATCGTAGAAATTATACCGGTCTTATAAACAATTTAAAAGCACAAAAATATGAAATACAAGTGCTTTCAAGATATGCAAAGTTGAGGTCAGTTACAACCACTTGCATAGACATTAATTACAACAGGATAAAATGGAACAATGTGATAACATAATTGTATTAAAGAGTGCAGCAAGTAGTTATATGAAAGTCATGTCGGTAGTATGGTAACTACTACCGAGTTCTTGCTTGCTTGGTACAGGTATATGGGACATCTAGTAGTAGTAGCCGAGTATATAAGTGAGTAGTAGTAGCTGTACAAGTTGGGGGGAGTGTGTCAGATCACAACAATATTACAGTGTTAATTTTCAAATACTTGCAAATGGTTTCAGTTCCTGAGGTCATTGACTGAGCAATTTAATTTGCTCTCTAAAGCATCACTGGAGCATGCATATGTTATTGATGAGCTCCTGCCCTGTAGGGCCTGTGACCGTTGAAGATGCTTTGAAACCTAGTGCAGCAAGTAACACTACTACTTAGCATCAAACCTAGTGAAGCATGTCACACTGCTACTTGGCATCAAACCTGGTGCAGCAAGTAACACTGCTACTTGGCATCAAACCTGGTGCAGCAAGTAACACTGCTACTTAGCATCAAACCTGGTGCAGCAAGTAACACTGCTACTTGGCATCAAACCTAGTGCAGCATGTCACACTGCTACTTGGTATCAAACGTATTTAAGAACAGGCTTCTCAGCCTCAATTATTTAAGAGCCTATCCGAGCATTGACATAAGACATACAGAACTCACTATGATTTAGGTTGGGGAGGAGCACCACTTCATTCAACATTTTCTGCTCAGTTCACAGCAACACATCACATGACCAATTAGCTCAATTGACAAACGTATTAATCATGAAAGCAACACAATAATTTAGTTCATCAAATATCACAAATTAAATGCTAGGTGTACTATGTGCAAACAAATTTCCGTTTCACTCTTCGAAAACACATTGGGCAATTTGTACATCCCCATTAATTTACTCTTATGAGGTAAAGTGTCTGTGATGCTCTACAGAAGAGAAGTACATTAGAGTGCCACTCAAGATTCTATTTACTTAAAAAGCAAGCATTTCATTCCAAAAAAAAACTATTTACACATTTTAGAAGCAGATTTTTTAAGACATGCTCAAATGAATTCATTGCTATACAAGTGAGTGCTATATATGTCTATGTATTTTAGTTCCCTAGGTTTGGATACTTTAGGCAATGGATTGATTGTGGACTGCTTCCATAGTCTGAGAAGTCTGCCCTGCTCTAAGCACATGTTAAACATTTTTGCAATGATTGGGCTTAGCTGTTTAGAACAGTTCTTAAGTACAATAGCAGGGATATTGTCTTGTCCTATAGCCTTATTTGTTGCGTTAGCTGATAGAACTTTTTCAACTGTTTCTGTCTCAATGACTATAGGGAGATGATTGTCAGTCGGATTAACAGGATGTCTAGTATCACCTGAAGATTCGAACTGACAGTAAAATGTGTTCAGCTCAATTGCAAGCTTTCGATCATCTGAAGTTGTTTTAAAGTTATTTGGTTGCTGTAAGACTTGGAAGTCCGGACATAGATTTAATACCTCTCCATGCTTTCCTAATATCTGTCGCCATTTCTGATAGCATTTTATGTCGGTATTCATCCTTTGCTGACTTGATGAGAGCTTTTACTTTGTTGTTAAGCTGTTTAATTTGCTCTTTATCTCCAGCCTGCAGTGCTTGATGTTTCTGTCTGATAAGATGTTTGACATCAGCAGTAATCCATGGTCTGGAGTTTGCATATTTTTTGTATGCAATGGATTCTACACAGTTATCTATGCAAAAAGTTACATAGTCAGTTACTGTGTTTACAGTGTGGTCAATGTCATCACTAACAAATTCATTCCAGTCTGTGGTGTCGAAGACAGTTCTCAGGTGGTCTATTTCACCTGTAGTCCAACGCCTTTTAGATAGTATCTCTGGCTTTTGTTGTTTATGTAATGGTGTATAACTAGGTTCTAAATAGATGGCATTATGATCAGAATCCCCAAGTGGTTGCAGTCTTTTAGAGTTATATGCATTCCTTACATTAGAATAACAAAGATCTAGTGTTCTGTCATTCCGAGTATGCACGTTGATATGTTGTTCCAAATGCTGTAGCCTAACATGGTTGAAGTCACCAACTACTATTGTAGCACCTTTTGAGTGACGTGAAAGGCACTTCTCAATAAATCCATCTAGTGTCATAACGCAGTTTGCTTCATGTGCATCTGGCGGTATATATACAACAAATAAGTTGATGACGGATATCTCGCGTGGAAGGTAATGTGGTCTACAGATGACATGTAGTAGTTCCAAATCTTTAGATTGATATCTGCGGTTTATTGTGGTATTTGTGCACCATCTCCTATTTATTAGAAACATGCAGCCTCCTCCTTTGGTTTTGCCGGAAGCCAAATTGTCTCTGTCTGCTCTATATATGTCAAAACCATCAAAGGATACATGACTGTCACTGATATTTTGAGTAAGCCACGTTTCAGTTATAGCTATAACGCTGGAGTTGCGGTTTATGCTCCGTAACTAACAGACCTCTTAAGCTTGAAGCTTGTATGAGCTGGAGAAGTTGGGAGTGAAATGAATAGCTCACCTTCACAACAGGATGAACCAACTGGAATTTGAACCCAGGAACTTAGCTAGTAATCTCACCTGAATAATCGAAGCATTCCTGCTATCAGGTGGGGTGAGCAGAGCTTGATTGACTCCATCCATTATGCCACTTATATCCGTGTTAGAAACTGTGCGGGTATTCAGTGCAGTCATAGGCCACTCCTCCATCTCACCCTCATAATACTGCATTCACAAGAACATAATATTGTGATACATGCATCTCTATACCTCACATCCTATTGGGCCAGTTATTTGCCATCATAAGATCACATTATATGACCTTTCATATTTCTTTGACCCTCTCCCCTTGAGGTCTTGTTTTTTATTTATTTATTTCATCATTATTAGAACTAATTACACACATAACAAAAATGAGACAGACTAAAAACCAAATAGTGATGATCTCACCTATAAATTTGCAAAACTTGGATCGTTTTGTCTTATAAAGGAGTCATCCAACAGTTCTAAAAAACTAAACTATGCTAGCAACACTAAAACAAGCCAGTAATGTGTAATAAGCTAATAACTACACGTGTAGATAAAATGTCCATATTACTACTTGACAAAATTAGTTCATGTAACTTGTACTTTAAGAGAGCTTTAAAATGCAAAGTTGTCTTATCCTGAAATTGATCAGACAACTCCAATAAGTACAGACACGTTCTGAGTTCCTCTCATCCTTTGCATTTATACTTGTAAATGTAAATACAAAATACTTGTGTATGTGTTGCTCTAATATATAATTATATACATGTGTGAGTTATCAATCTAGTACTAATATAAGTTTATTAATCTGTTCTTGGTTCATGTAGCAGCGGGAGTGTGATGGTTGTAACAATTTTAAAGCTTGAATTTGAAAATATTTTAATATTTATTGAATTAATTGTTTCTAGGATGGTGTTGGCTCGGTGTTTTACTACTCTAGCTTTGACCCTCTCCCCTTGAGGTCTTGTTTGTTTGTTTATTTATTTCATCATTATTAGAACTAATTACACGCATAACAAAAAGGAGACAGACTAACAACCAAATAGTGATCAAAGTAGTTAGGATTAGTATTTGCCGCCAACTAGCCAGTTCATCGCATTATAATATATTGACTTATGACAAAATGACATACCATTGTGGAGAACTGCTCCTGGGGAGTGTTACATGGTGCTATTGGCCACTCCTTTATGAGCAGAGAGCAAAGGTCGGAGGCATCTATAGCAGCTGCAGTATCTAAGGTGAATGTCTGTATCATTGTCAGCTCTAGGCACACCTCTGCAATGCATAACTATAAACTAATAGGCCCTCCTATGTGTATGCGAATCTAACGCATAGATATTGGTACTAGCTAATGTACGATTTCACAAATTTCTAATATTTGGCATCCAAAGATTTAAGGACATTGTAGTTTATCATACCTTGTAGACTATTGATAGTAAATAATCAGCTTCTGGTTTTAATACTATATGTTGTACTTTTAAAATTCATGATCCTTTTCTTCATGATTCATGATCCTATTTGCCACAAAATAAAGATATAGTTAGAATTTTAGGGCTAGCTCTGTCTTTTCGCTTACAATAGACTACAAAACTGCAAATTCAATACAGGCAGAATTCTAAGCTGTGAAATATGAAGTTGCCATTTGTGTGTGGCTTTGGTACAGCACTAGCTATTTTTCTAAAAAAATTGCTCCCTTAATTTAAAAAGACTTAATTATTACATTTTCTGATATGCATTTACTGATAACAACTAGTAACAGGTTCCCAAGTAGTGGTGCAGTGGAGCAGCATTTGGATGTACAACAAAGTGTTGTGTATGGGATTATATTGCTTTCCTTGCTCTACTCATACTGGCTATGGGATTGGAAGACAATATTGGTATAATTCCTTTTCAATTCGATCACCTTGACTTAAACTTAAATCTTGGAGTTTGAGTTTTGGTGTCCCAAATCGGACATTGGGAACTTAGTCTTAGTTATTTATAAACAGCTGTCGTCTGTCCATCCGTCTGTCGTCTGTACTATGTTACAAACTGAACACTGTAAACTTCTTCATCGCAATGCTTTGCATGCGTTATTATGGAATTACTTGCCCACTGTTTGCAAAATGTTTAGATTCCGGTCTTCAGTACCAATCTCATTGAGCTTAGTGATGACGTATTCTTGAGCATAAGCTGGAGTTATCCTCCTCCGTTGCAGGTAATGGTCTACAGCTTCAGCTGCAACATTTGGTGTCCAAAGTAGCTAGAGTTCTCAGCCCACCGGATGGATTTGGATAAAGTGGTATAACCCTCCCCCTCTCTATACCCACTTTATCCAAATCCATCTGGTGCGGCTGAGAACTCTAGCTGTGTCCAAATAGTAATACAGAGATACAAGAGTGGGTAAAGCATCCTAGCCTTAGCGCGATGTATGAACATGTAATGTCAAATCATTGCTCTCTAAAGTCTCTTACAGAGTCTCCCTCAACCAACTGCAACTCAATTTGGCATAATGACATTATTTGTTGAGTGAATATCTAGCACTAGCATGTGATCCTCTAATAGCATAAAAAGCTTCCGTGTCACTGACCGGGTGGGGCGCGAGGATGTTGCCAGACGAGGTCAGGATCACCTGTTCAAACGGATGGTAGGAAACGTTTTTTTTCTAAATATAATTAATTCCAATTCTTTTAGCAAGACAGTGACCATTGTTGATGATGGTCTGTGCAACACATAATGCTGCACAATCATTACTATTTCTAAACTGACTCCACCAAATGGGGGTTAATTTTAGGAGTGTTTCACTGTGTTCTATAAATCTTGTAACCTATCCTTTGAACCTACGCCTCTATTCATGTTCACAGGCTCTTTTAGTCAAGAGGAGTTATTAGCTTTCAGTGGGATGAGAACTTCATGTCGAAACATATTTTAATAGAATGGTAAAGCATCTGATTGCACCCAACTCTAATAGTAATACTTATACTCTAACAACACGGTGTCACAGGACATATATTTATGAGCGTTTCATTTTTGCATTGTATCCTGGTCCTGGGCTATCAATTATCATGTGATATGGTAGAGCACTACCAGTAGCCTGGCCCTCAGGCTCTCCCAAGCATGCGGGAGTTATTGCCTTAACAAGCTGGACAATGCCTTATCACGGCCGCTTGTTTGAGAGAGCCTGACAATCAGGCTATACTATCAGCTATGGTGAAATCGTGGTTACTTTGCAAGGAACCTTCTCACCGATGATGTGAAACTGATACATAAGTACTACGTACTACCTACCATTATTCACAACTGGAGCAACTAGTTTCTACAAAATACAATATTTAATATGTAACTATGCAATGAAAGAAGATGACAATCGTATTATAACGCTGAACAGTTGAGTACTGGAATAGTGCAAAAAAGGCTCTAACCATTCATTGCAATGGCATTCTCTCATCTCAACTCTCTCCCACTGCAGAGAGAAGACACAAATATGAACAACCAGCCAACAATTTTTCTATCAGTCAGCTAATGCACATACCAGTGAAAACATTGAATGATAATATCAAATTGAATGTTGGACTTTGAATTTATATTATTGTGATTTGATACAGCTTCCGTTTGTGATACAGTTGCTGGATACATTTTTACTAAGTAGCATTGAATATAGCAATGAAACTCGGTATAGACCTACTTACAGAGAATAGTGGAGTCTCTACTTTGTCTCTCTTGCTTCCCAGAAGGCTATTTGCCTCCACCACATTGGCGGCAGCAGTTCTTCTATGTGACATGTAACCTACAACCCCCACAGCAAGAACGCCACAGAGCAGTCCACCTATAAAACACATCAGACTACTGAAATAGTGATGCAGGCCGATTTCAGCATCCGCCTACCCCGGTGTCCCATCAGGGCAGGGGTGACCCGTTACCCGATGGGAAAACGGCTTTAGGAACAAATAGGGTTCACAGTGACTGATTATGCAATGACTGGTTTAGGAACATCAGCTGTTAAAGATGGCTATGGAAAACAACAAAATATGACAACGATAGCACTAGTGATAGCAAATGTAACATAATTATGTGACCAAACCGTTTCAATGAGCTAATGAGTACTGAACTGACCATGAGCTAATGAGTACTGAACTGACCATGAGCTAATGAGTACTGAACTGACCCCTCTGAACTGACCATGAGTAAATGTTAATTTGTTGAGAGATCATAGTATTGATGGTTGCTACTTATTTGTTGGTCTTTTTATTCAGCAATACATGCAAAACATCTCATCAAAACAAAAGTCATATTTTCAGTAGCACGCATCTAACCAGGTTCGATCCGAATTATTCCTGAACACCTGACCCGATATTTGTTCCGACTCATAAAAAAGTGTTCCTGTACGTCACTATACGCTATCGGCAAGAGTCTGGCTAGTTCAAGTAGCCCAGTCTGTGTGTATGAATAGCACCCAGAGCTTGAACAATTGAACAATGGACCATGACCATGACCTGGAACTATTTGAGAAGTAGGATAAGGGCTAAAATGTGGTCTCCTACCTACCTCCTACCTACTGGCCAAACAATAAGTGCCATACAGGATAACTACTTGTGTCAAGGTTTACTGTAGCAAAGTAAATCCAAAAATTTTTTTTATTGTATGGATAATAACAAATAATGATATTATACATAATTAGATATAACAATAACCAGGATGATATCATAATGGCAGCTATATGCTCTTTTGTGCTCGCATATCCTACTTGAATAAAATATTGGGTTCCTAGCCTTTCTGACCTTACCATTTACATGTAGGTGCAGTATTGTAGTTTTTCAGCTTAATTTAGTTCTAGGATTACATCACTGGCTTTCAGTTTGCACATTAGTAGGAAAGACAACCTCTTCTCTTATGTTTTTATTCTAGATTACCGGTTATCTCAAAAATGTGCAATGCCTCAACCTTTCTGTAGAACTTAGGATCGGGCAGGAGTTAGGTGAGTGGGGCTGCATGTATGCTCTTGATCATCATTATTATAATGGTTTAGTGAAATAGCCAGAAAACTTACCACTGACACAAAGGATAGCCACGGTGCTAGGTTTCTGCCCACCACCTTTCTCACCAATCTGTTTGGCAAAGTCTCCGTTCACACACGTGCTCTCTGCCATCTCTTTCAATGTAAAACCTTTGAAGAGAAGTGTCTCCGTACATATGGGTAACTCCTGGGCTTGCCATAGCTGGTTGGAACCAAAGTATGCAAAACTGCAATTGCAGTACAGTGGATTGTCAGCCAAGTTTATGCTGTTATTAGCTATCGTGTCAACCGAATCTAACATATCAATTCTTGTCAAATTATTGAAACTTAAATCCAAATATTCAAGATTAGAAAAGAAATCAATATTTTCAGGCTTGATAGCCGTGATCTGATTTCTTTTCAAATTGATATACAGGCAACTAGCCGGGAAGTTAAACTTGTTTAGCCAACTCAAACTCGTTATTCTATTCTCAGAAAGGTCAATTCTTTGCAGCATATACAAGTTTGGCGTCATGACGACATTGGTGATGAAATTTTGCTTTGCAATGAAATAGTTTAAAGTTATCGGCAGCATTTGACCATTCATACTGAGGAGCCGGTTTTTGCTGACATCAAGCTCAGTTAAATTTCCATATCTTGAGATAGAAGCTGGTAGAGAAGTTAGCTCGTTATCAGATATATTTAGTGAGTAAAGTCCATTGAGTTGTGGAAGTGTTTCTACCAGGCGATCATCCAAAGCACAGCCGACTATTGTTAAGAACTGAAGACTATCACTAAGATATTTCAATGCCGATAAGGACGAAGGCAAAGTCGTGTTTGCTAAATATAGCTCCTTGATGTCATTTCTTTGCAACAGTTGGGCGTCCAGCTCATCAAACTGACCAATCGAGCAGGTATCCAGCTCTATGGTAGTGAATCTGCTCAGAGTATTATTCTCAGCAGCAGAAATGTCAACAGGCAGATGAGTAATACAATTAATCTAAAATAGTAACAAAAATATTACAAAGAATAATAACAAATGCAATAATATTTAATACAATAATAATTATTATACGCACTAGACGGAGTTGCGATTATATCAAAGATTACTACATGTATATATGCTGTGCTACTAATAATCATATCACACTTTGTGCTGCTCTGTGGAGGGTCCTCTTGACTAGATCTGCAGTTGGGTTATTACTGAAAATAATAACTATGATTAATGAATCTGCTGTATCGCTGTAAGTTCAGTATCGCGTAAATGATCGCAGTAAATTAAATCGCGTAAATTCAGTATCGCTGTATCGCGTAAATTCAGTATCGCTGCTGCAGCAGCGATATTTACATTATATTTATAAGTTGATAGATCGGCAGAGATATTTATAAGCCAACCATTTCAAAATAAAATATGAAATATTTGTTTCAATATTGAAAATATTGACTTCTAAATAATTATGGTTAAATATTTTAGTGAAACCAAATAATATGACTAAACTTTTTAATTGATCTGTTCTACTCGTCACCCCAAAGACAAAGAATATGAGCACATTATTCATTACTGGATGGTGGTGGGAGTTATTGTCCCATTCTGTTTGTTTAGCATCCATTCAGATGTTGACCATACCAGGAACTGAATCCCTGGACTGTTCTGAAATGCCGGTTCAAAGCAGAATGTCCATTGGTGAGTCAACTTAGGTAGTAGGTGAGCAGTAACTGTATGCTTCAACCCAAAACTCAACCACAATGTTCAAACACTCATTTTCGAACGTCAGTTATGAACCGTACAGATTGCCAGGAACTTGTCTTTCAGTCACTGATATCAATACCTAAATGATCAGTAAGAATTCGAACTGTTCTCAACTGCCGTTTCGCAAATGAGGGTTATGCAGTTGTTATTATATTTATTTTCAATTTAAATGAAGTAATTTAATAATAATTAGTATACGGTAACTATTAAGTATTATATAGAAACATAAAACTAATTCAGTTGTTGCACAAATTATTTGATAAATAGCATAAGCCAGTAAGCGAACCTGCAAAACTTTATCTTTAATCTCAAATCGTTGTGTACAGTAGTCCAGAGTACACTGATCTAGGGCCGCACAAAATAGGAGGCAAACTGCTGGTAACACCTCAGCAGCCATCTTGTTTTTTTTGCATTTTGCAGATTCTTTAGATTCATTACATTGTTATCGAAAGCTTTGCCATTCATTAGCTGCTTTACGGTCAACCTTCAAGACAATCGTAATTTACTAATCATTATTATCTTCATTGAAAAAGCAGTTTCAAAAATTATTCTTGCAAATAAATAACTACCGTATGACAAATGATAATTAAAAACTTGGTTTCAGGTTATTATACTAGATTTATTAGAAAAAAGAAGCTCAGTGATAAAAAAAATGTACATTGTCAAATAGTCAGAAAGTGACCATCCACATAGTACATTTTCAATTATTTCAATTTTCATTATTGTGATATATATAATTATAATAATCATAATTATAATCATTATGTATTATATTTGCATGTATTATATGTATGTATTACGTAAGTACGTAAGTACGTACGTACATAATATGTATGTATGCATGTATTGAGGCTGAATTGCCACCCTACCGTTCAGTTATTGAGTATTATTAGCCTTTTATATAGATATATATATATATATATACATGTATATGTTTGTACGTCGGCTAGCCGGCATGAGCGGCTAGATGGTAAGAACAGTCTAGCCGTCTCCTTTTCCCGCGCCTATATAAAGGCGAGCGGTTTTGTATCTTTCTTTTAGTTTGCAGTGGGAGATCGTACCACACGAACGTGCCTAATAAACTCATATCCTTTATTACTCCTTACTTCCTCTGTGTATTTATTTATGTATTGTGTGGCCCCCCTTCCCTAGTACAAACGAAATGACATTGAGGCAATCCACAGCTATGACATTGTGACAATCCACAGCTATGACATTGTGACAATCCACAGCTATGACATTGTGACAATCCACAGCTATGACATTGAGGCAATCCACAGCTATGATATTGAGGCAATCCACAGCTATGACATTGTGACAATGATTGTACCAGTTTGTAAATTTAGTGACTGCAATTATCACCAGACCAACTTAAACATGTAATGCTAGTTTATAAACATTTAATGCTTATAAACATGGGATTTGTGAATTCAGATTTGGTTAAGTTCTTGTTTGGACCCCTTCGGGTGGTCTGCTGACACCCCGAAGCCTATATTGCTGTTTGTGCGGTACTGAGCTTACAAGAACGAAAATATATAGGAGCCGGGTAGCTAGTAAAACTGGAATGTAGAAAAAAAGTAACTATGATGTCATCCAAACCCCAAACCTCAATCCACAAACACCAATTCTTAAATCAATGACGTTTTTGCGACACTCCAGTTTTGCTAACTACCTTTTGCCCAATATAAATGCTTTGAGCAGGACTAGCGCCTTGAGAGCAGTCATTGTATAAGTATTATATTATATTATATATTATGGTGATAGATGGAAGTAATGACAATATTCATAAGCTTAGCATAAGAGATTTGGTCTTTTGGGTCATTGGTAAGGTTATATATTATCAAAAGATATCTTACATAACACTGCTACTAAGTTCTAGTACAATGTTTTAGAGGTCAAACTCACCATTAGCTTCAATTTTCAATTCCAAGTATTGCTAGCTAAAAAGGTTGGGTGCAGCAGCACCCACCCCACCTTTGTGCCTGGCATACCAGGTATATATTTAGGATATAGCATATGACCTGGCCGTTGTCCTAAATTTGTAGGCCAATTACCTTGATGCATGTAATACAGTGTGATTATATAATAAGCTTTGGTAATGGTCAGTGCTTATATACATATATCATGCTCAAAAGACCCTGCATAATAATTTATACCCATGCCACATTGATGACATGTTACTCTGGCCACAGAGAGATCAGTGCTAAATTATCCCTGGATAAATTTATTCAAGCCAAAGCTGTATAATAGGGCTCCGTTTCCATCCAATCATGTAATAGCATGTAATAGCATGGTTGTAATAGACATACAGATACAGAGCATGTAATAGCATGTAATAGACATACAGATACAGGAACAGATACAGATGAGTATCATACATACCACTGAATAAATTTAAATAATAAAATGAACTAATAAATAAAATACTATAAAGTGTTTGGCAAGCAAGCTCTGCTAAACAATCTTAATGATAACTTGATAAGAAATAGTTTTAGCAAAACTTTATTTTATAGAAATTCGAATACAGAAAGTGATACTCTATATTATAGTAAATTAAATTATTTACAATGTTTATCGGACTGAAAATTTAACATTGAATTGAATC
This sequence comes from Himantozoum antarcticum, assembly GCA_027564295.1. Lineage (NCBI taxonomy): Eukaryota > Metazoa > Bryozoa > Gymnolaemata > Cheilostomatida > Bugulidae > Himantozoum > Himantozoum antarcticum. The sequence goes on from JAOQGN010029415.1 coordinate 12,822, forward strand.
AAGTGTCAAAAATTTCAAATAGAAAAATAAACAAAATAAAAATCTGAAAAACATCCTTGCCCTGTAGGGATTTAGATATGCCCTGTAGAGATATAGATATGCCCTGTAGAGATATAGATATGCCGTGTAGAGATATAGATATGCCCTGTAGGGATATAGATATGCCCTGTAGAGATGTAGATATACCCTGTAGAGATATAGATATGCCCTGTAGAGATATAGATATGCCCTGTAGAGATATAGATATGCCCTGTAGAGATAT
>JAOQGN010029525.1:0-13083 GCA_027564295.1 Himantozoum antarcticum
GAGAGGGCGCGGGCGGGGGGGGGGGGGGGGGGGGGGCGGGGGGGCTAGTACCTGTCCCCTTGTAGGCTATGCATTGTGAAATAGGTCCGGCTATCGAAGACTCTTTATTTATGTAATGATCTGCTGCCTTTGCGTGTAGAAACAAAGAATATCTTGTAGGAAAGCTGTTATCACACATCCTGGAATTAAATTATATTACAGGAATTATATTACAGGAATATAATTTTCTGTTTCTGTCTTCGTGAGAGTTCTAGAGTTGTATGGTAGAAAATACTAATAGTAACTAGTAACCATAGCAACAGTGATACGCATTGGCAGCAGCAGCAGGCAGAGTCTTGAAGTTAGGAGTTAGAGTTTGAAATTTATTTACACTACAATTCACAACACGTGTGATACTTGCAGAATTACTATGAGGGATGGCGGATAACGAGGTTGACCAACTTGCGTATAGTCTATTTTACTATTGGATCAGTTTTCCGCCCTTATTCAATCCTTATAATAATTGGTGTAGAAACGACTATCTCTGCGTGGCCTGCTACTGGTAGAACCCAATGCAGGGTAGTCTCTGTCATAGATAGGAATTACATAATCAGGAGTTGCGTCATCCCTGTTACCTCCCGAAGAAGAGGGCAACTGCCAACATATTACCATTGGCACTGAATCGTTCCCATTAGTGACTGCATCTTTACTACTAGACACTGGAGTGACAGTGTTTGGGGCTATGGGTTGTGTTAAAGCAGATAGTGGCTGATCATCTCCTGGTAAAGTTGTAATCTCTACTGTTTGCTGATACTCAGGACTAGCAGGGGGTTTCCGCGAAGGTGCATGTCGAACGCAATGTATATTATCATCACCGGCAGCAAAGGGGAATTGGTGATCTGGGGTTTCTATATTAGTAGGTTTGGTCCTAGGTGGCCGCACAGGCGGTATGACTCTAGGCCCATCTCTTGGTAGCACTTCAGATGGGCCCCTGTCAGCAGTAACTTGATATATGCCTCATGTTGGATAGTTTCTTTATCACCCCGTCGCAGTTAATAAGTGTGAAATGACAGCACCTCAACCACTAGATATGGTCCTACAAATTTGGCATTGAGTTTCTTTGCCTTGGCCTAGAATTTCTTTACCTTGGACTTAGCTAACTGATAGGATTTTAACCATGCTGAGTCACCAGTCTTAGAGAGCAACGGGTCTTCTATGCAACCTGCAATTGCTGTGTGCGCAGCATCTCATGGGCTGTGGCCATGCGGGATTTGAGGTATTTGGCATACTCAGACACATATTGTTGGCCAGCCATTGGCGGTGACGTCATAGGTCAGCAAGGAGGACAGACGGATCTCTCGGCATAGCATGAGGTAATTTGCTGACTCACCCATTACTCAATGTGGGGTAGATCGGATCACTTGCATAATATGCGGCAGCAGTAGATGCCAGTCCTGCATATTTCTACCTTGGTCATCTAATAAAGTGCGTATGCAGTCCCCGAGAGTTTTGTTTAACCGCTCGCAAATATCGTTGGCTTAAGGTCTGTAGGGGGCAGTTCTAGATTTATCCACAACCCCACAACTTGCAGAATTCTAACAGAAGTTGGCTCTCAAAATTCCAGCCCTGGTCAGAATGAAGGATTTCTGGGACTTCAAATTGGGTGAAATGTATTTCTTGTAATGTACAGGCTACTGTCTCTGCTGTTGCATCTGGCAGGGGAATGGCATCTGCCCAGTATGTGAAATGGTCTGTTATCACTAGTATCCATTTATTGCCACGTGGTGCTATATCTAGGGGGCCGGTATAGTCCATGGCCCCTCGCTGCCAGGGATGGCCAGCATCTACCCGGTCTCTGGTACTGGTTTGGTATGTACCTAAGTTCTTTGCTTGTTGGCCAATAGTGCAGGCCCTTAGTAACTGCCTAGTGTCAGAGTACATCCTTGGCCAGTGCCAGTTCTTTTGGGGGGTCTTGACAGTCTTCCACTCTCCAAGGTGGGCAGCATCGTGAGTTTCAGTGCTAATGGCTCTGTGTAGAGAGGGTGGGCACGTCATCACAGTGAGTGAACGCACATTGACCAAGATGGTAGCCTGTAGGAGGCCATCTGCTCTGATGGATAGGCGTTCCCATAGTCAGACAGCTTTCTAGCCCAGGAGATGCCTGCTGTAGCTTGTGCTCCGGGACTGGAGTCTGAGTATTTACTGCCCTGTAGATATGGGCGAGAGGCTCTTCGGTTTGCTGTCGCTGCAATATGACATTAATGCGGCACAACTGTTGGAGGTGTCAGCAGCCTGTACTTTCGAGCCCTCTGGTTGGGGACCCATCCTGATGGCTGCAGAAGGGCAGAGAGCAGGGTCGCTGGCTTTCTAGGTCTGCTAGACTAGGGACAGGTGGCAGTGTAGACTGTGGGACTAAGGAAGAGGGGGTGCTCTGAATTGTGGGGCTCCCACTGCTGGCTGCTGGAGGACAGTGGATCACAGAGAAGATGGCTCTCTTTCCCTAGGTTGGAAGAGGGGCACGGGATAGGCCTTTAGTGGATTAGTAGGCTCCCTGATGGGTCACTCTGCTCCTGCTTCCTACAGGGCCTACAGGCGAGGATGCAGGGATGTCTACTCAATCCATCGGCATTGCAGTGTGATGTACCCCGGCGATGCTCCAAGGTGTAATTGAACTCTTGGAGTTCTTCCAGCCATCTGGCTACTTGCTCCCTAGGGTGTTTGAGTCTCACCATCCAGGTGAGACTTTCATGGTCCATTCTAAGTTGGAACAGGGCCATAGAGGTAAGGACGGAAATGTTGGGCTGCTTTCACTACAGCAAGCAACTCTCGTCATGTCACACAGTAGTTCTGTTCCTCTTTACTGAACATTTTGCTAAAGTAAGCGATGGGTCACTCTGATCCATTGTGTAGTTGCGACAGGACTGCTCCACAGGCCTCATTGGACGCATTTGTATCGAGGATGTATGGAAGCTCTGGATCCAGATATTTGAGAATGGGGCCTCCACTAACTTTGTTGGAGCTATTGGAAACTTATCTGGGTGGCAGAGTTCCATTGGAAAGTACTCCCTGATTTGGTCAAGTGATGTAGGGGCCTGACTATCTCTACATATTTCTGGATGAACCTGCGATAATAGCCCGTAAGCCGTAGGAAGGCCCGTACTGCAGCTTCGTCCTGGGGTTGTAGCCATTTTACTGCTGAGTTTTTCTCAGGTCTGTACTGACCCCTCCTTCTGATAATATGTGACTCAGATATCTAACTTTCTTCTCGAATCACTCGCACTTGCTAGGCTTGAGTTTCAATCCTGCTATCTTGAACTGTCGCAGCGCTTCCTCTAGATGCTCGAGATGTGTCTCCACGTTTCCACTAAATATGACCACATCATCTAAGTACACCAGTAGTGTCTTCCAATGAAGCCCCCTGAAGACCCTCTCCATCAGTCACTCAAACGTTGGTGGGGCGGAGGTTAACCCGAAGGGTAGCACATTCCATTGCCAGAGTCCATTTCTTGTGACAAAAGCTGATGCTTTGCTATCATCAGTGTCTAGCACCACCTTCCAGTAGCCACTGAGTAGGTACAGGGTGGAAAAGTATATACTGCTGTTTAAGGCGTCTAGACTGTCATTGAATTTCGGGAGTGGGTAGGCATCCTTTATGTTACGTCATTGAGTCTACAATAATCAATACCAAATCTCCATCTCCCATCTTTCTTCCTGACCATTACTACCGGGCTTGACCAAGCACTATGGGATGGTTTTATCGTCTCGTCCTGTTCCAGCTGTTGGACTTGTCTGTTCACTCCTTTTTCCTTTTCTGGGCCAAGCCTCTGGGGCATTGTTTGATTGGGGCTATATCAGAGTGGACGGGGATGGAGTGGAGTACAAGGATGGTGCGACCAATGTCTGAGGCGGAGGAGCTGAATACATATTGGTAGTGTGTCAACAGCTGCCGGAGTTTGGGCTGTTCCTCTGGAGTGGTGCAACACCCAAGAGCACTGTCGTACAGGCCCCTTACATGGCTGGGCACTTCTTGTGCTGGTGTGGAGACTCGGCGCAGCTATGCAGGTCCTGATGGTGAATCCTCAACTAGGGCTATGGAGCTGGCTGTGGCTAATACCATTCCGGAGGAAATGGTGAGAGTCTCGGAATGAGGATTCAGGATCCTGATTAAGACTTGTGGTCTGTTGTTCGTAGAGAGGGTGGTGGCCACTAAGTACTTATGGGGTGAGCTGACTGCCTCTATGGCATACTGGCAGCCTAGCAGTGGTTGGTTTAGTCTTCCAGAGACAATCTGTTCTGTGTGTGGTGAAATGGTGAAAGCTGTGGTGGCTTGCACTCGGGCTAGCAGAGGTTGTTCTTCTTCGTCCTGACATTAGAGGTGGTGTTTCTCTACAATGAGCTCTGCATTCCTAAAGCAGAGTCTGGCTTGGAATTTCAGCGGGAAATCCATCCCTAGCAGTGCATCTTCTTGTACCTCTGCAACTAGAAACCTAGAGTAATGCCAGTGCCTTAGCTGGCCCCGTAGAGTGATGGTACCGTAGGTGGCTGTTGAACAACCATCAGTCACCCTGGCTTCCCCAATTTGCCGGTTTAACATATGGCGGATTGCTGGGGACATAGTCTCGAATACTCGCTTGGCCAACACCATCAGAGTACATCCTGAATCTACCAAGCAAGAAATAGGCGGACCACCACCCAGTCTTCCTGGAAGAAAGTAACCCTTACAGGCCGGTCCATCAGCTTGGGTCAAGTTGAGGTGGATAGGAGCCAGGGGTGGTGGTCCCTTGGTTCTAATTGGTTGATTTTTGTTTGGGTAAGGTGGTAGCTTGCTCCAGACATATTCGGCAGTCTCGTTTGGTGGTTCTGGTATGTCGGCCATCACTTGATAGGGGCTATGACATAGGATTGTGTTTTCCTGGGATGGTAAAGGCTCTTGGTGGTGATGCTTATACACCGTCTGCCATCTTGGAGTTTCTGGTTGGGTTTATGGAGTGGTAGGTGGGAGGTCTCGAGTTTGCCATGGGTGGTGATGTGGCGGTCGAGGCCATTGATGACGATGGTGGTTGGGCATGGGGAGCCCAGGAGGGTTGTTGGGAGGCCATTGCGGGCCTGTGAGTGGAACCAGGGGTTCTGTCACTGGTGAAGGGGTCTGTGCGTAGGCCGCAGAAGGGGCAGTCAGGGTAGATTCGGCATGTGATTGACTTTTTTTGTCTATGGTGATGATGTAATTTGATGGCAGAGATTGTGGTGATGCTCACCATGGTGGTGGTTTAAACCACCATGCATTTGGTTTGTGTGAGTGGGGTTGGGCTGGTTCTGTGGTAGGTTGATTTTTACACTGAGTGCAGAGAGTGGGAGTGATAAGCTCCTTTAGACCTCGATCTGCCGAGGCAATCGAGGGCATTGTTAGTTTCCTGACTGTCCTAAAGGGGAGGAAGGTGTCGTTGGCAGATATGCACGTCTGCCGTGGCCCCCTTTAGCAGATTAGTGGGGGCATCCCTTTATGAAGTGGTTTCCGCCACAGTTGTAGCATTTGACTTCCCCACCCTAGGGGAGTAATGACGGGATGGTTGGGGAGAGCTGATTAACCCTGTTGTCAATTTGTTGGACTGGGTATAGGGTGGTTTGGATTTGCTGGGAGAGTTGAGCAGAGAGTTGGCTGAATCTTTGACCTAGACTCTGGGGAGGTTCGGATGGAGTGGCTTCATCAGTAGATCTTTCCCCGAGGCCCAGTTCTCGGATTTTTATGCTCCTGCTCAGCTTCCTAAAGGTTTGGTGCAGCTTAGCTACTTGCACGGGTTCCTGGAGGGTGGTTGGCTTTGCAGTAGAGATGTGACTAGCCAATTCTGGCCAGTCCAGTGCCATCAAGAACACTTCGATCTCCTTCTCATCCAACAAGTCCCGGGGGAGCCGGCTTCCATTTCGTACCAACCTTCTTACCTCATCTGCCAATTGTTCAGGATTCATACCTCTTTCCCGGACTAGATGCTTTAGCCTGAATTTAGCATCCATTGGGCTGATAGTATATCGGCTGACCAATTCTGCTTTAATTCCTCCAGTTCCATGTATAGAAATGAGTAGGCCGTGTCTTGGGTGGGTTCATTCAGAGCATATCTGAGATGTACTCCAGCTTCTGTGGATGACCATCGATTGTGTTGTGCTACAATATCAAATAGTCTGAGGTATTCTCTCATATCAGAACGGTCAGAGAATGTAGGACACTTAAACTTAGCTGGCCTAGTGGCTGGGTTGTTTCCAGCTAGATTGGTCAGCTGGTCCATGGTGACTTGCACCATCATGACTGGAGTGGTGTTACTATCTGTAGGTAGAAATCTGGGGTTTTCCTGTCTGATTAACCCTTCTCTAGTTCTGTTTAGGTTGTATGCAAACTCCATGTCCTCTGTATCAGATATGGTGGGGAGAGGTCTGCTGGCAGCCGTAGGGGAGATTTAGTGGCTCCTCTTTGGTGGCTCCTCTTTGGTGGCTCCTCTTTGGTGGCTCCTCTTTGGTGGCTCCTCTTCTAGCACGCTGTCCACTCAGAGACTATATACCCTGGGCCTTGGGTATATTCTTCTGGTGCTGAATTGGCAACCACCCGATACCAACACAGTCTAAAATTCACTTCAAATTATTCTGAGATTCCGTGAACTGAGATCTCTGGAGATCTCTGGAAGGCCGCTATGGCTTCCCGATACCCCTAACCACTGGCTTGTTACTCTCAGAAAAATGTGAATAGAATTAGACTACTCTATTGATAACTAGGTGGCAGCAGTATTGGACCTGAAATGCAAACGTCTTACCTTTCCTTGGTTGCTGTAGATTTGGCTCCACTTGTCCTCAGGAGATGTCCTCTTGTTGTATCTACCCGGCCCACTTACTATCACCATCTTGGTATAGCATAGCAGTGCAGGGCTACTTGGTTTAGGAGTTGTCTTCTGTCGTGTCTGTAGCTTTTCCCACCGACTATTCTCACAGTGGTGTGGGATAGAATTGCTGGGTTGTTTAGCAACTGTAATCTGTGGTAGCGTATCCTGGCTGAGTCGTGTCACTATATAGTCATGGCACTACTCAATATTTTATATCGGTCTATATTGCGGCTCTTGTAAAGTCGTGTTATAGCGGGTTGAGAGTCGTGTCACTACTTGGTGATGGCACTAGTCTATCGTGATCTCTATTTGGAAGCGTGGTGTGTATTGTATCTCGTGCAGGCACGATAGTGCTATATTATCACTGAAATGAATTGTGTTGCTTGGAATTATGTACACGAGTTGATCTGGACTTAGCAGATTTATAGAATTTATTTAAATAAAAGTCGTGTCACTATTTAAAATGTAGTGCACTTGATACTGACTACTTTTTGTTGTCGCGGGTGGCTCAGTAAGTATTTTGTAGTAGTCGTGTTACTACTCTCCTCTGACTGTATCCTTCTTGGCAGGCATGATAATTAATAATATTTAAATAATGAATATTTAAATAATGAATTAATTAAAGAACAAAGTGATTGTACTAGTGTGGCAGTCGTGGTGGCTCAGTAGTATCTTAAACCGTGTCACTATCTCCCTTTCTGGTGCTCCTGTGCTGTTATTATTAGTGCAGGCACGCTAATTTAATAATATTTAAATAGTGAATATTCAAAAACTTGTTTAAAATATAGAACAAAGTCGTGTCTGTACTTAGTATGGTGAACTTGTGCTGGCATGATTTTATCCCAGGCACTGTCAAAAGTGTTTTAAGCTCACTTGAAGTAACTAGGAGTTGTAGAGTAGAGTATATGAACACTAACGTTTATTTGGTGAATCTGAGCACCCTGCCTGATGGCAGAAAAATATATATATGAAAAACACCTAGCCTTAGGGTCATAGGTGTGAAATTAGACAAAGGGGCTCTATAACACTGAGCCCAAAAGTATGAATATATAGAATAAAACACAGTTACACACACTCCTGATATGCAAATAAGGCATTTAATTCAGCTTGCACATGAACACAAAGCAATGTTGTGCTTGAAGAAGACAATACCCAGGACAGAAGGTGGAAAGCAAGTGGGGGGGTAGTACAGGGACGCTTACAACAAATGCAAATGTAAATTGTTAAATTGTTAGATCAAGCAAAGAGATGTAATTTGCGGGTTACATTGAATTTCATGAGGGTGAGGGTTACATACAGGAGCTGTAATGTGATGCTCACATTACTACTCCTTGGATCAAGGAAGTTATCTCATATCTAGAATTATGGAATATAATCTTATAAAAACATGACTAAAGGCAATATTGGAGGTGAGAAATCTGTGAAATAGGATATGGAGATGACCAGGCAAGATAGCATTGCCATAACTCACAACTTCAACACCTATTCATAGCAATTTGAGATCAAAGTTTTCAAGTTTTACTATTATTGCACTGAAAAATATTGTACAACAGAGATGTATGGTCTGATCATAGAGATGACCAGACAAGATAGCATTGCCATAACTCACAATTTCAACACCTATTCATAACAATTTGAGATCAAGGCTTTCAAGTTTTACTATTATTGCACTGAAAAACATTGTGCAACAATAAGCTATTTGCAGATAATAAATATATAGAAATTAGGTTTTCAGATAAATGAATGATATTCTACAAATAGATGTATCTAACCTTTGTCTGCTCCCCTGCATTGGACTTTGGATTTAACCTTTAACCTTTAACCTTGTATGTGTTCAGCAAACTTTAATAAACGAAGGGCTACCGGTCAACGATATTTACGTCTAAACATGTCACACGACTCACTGCTCTTACAGGAATTATGCCGATTTGTTTTCAACAGTTGCTGCTGATTGGGCAGTTTTATCCCAATTGGAGTAAATGCACCGATCGGCTTGTCACACCAGTAGACCAATTCCTGCTACAACTTGGTGTTAAACCGAGTCAGTTTGATAGCTGGTGGTATCTACAATGGACAAGGTGTACACACCAACGACAAAGTGAACTAGCCTATTAAAATTAGACAACTTCCTATATTATTTGCTATATTGCACTGTTATAATATCATTGCTACCAGAGCGTTAGTATATCATGCTAGATTTTCCGATCTATATATTATTCTAATGCAAATAGTTAGTATATGATTGTCACAATTATGATGATATCCGTTTCAGTGATTTTGGAGCATGCTCAGTTCCAAGCCAAACAGCCATGGGTAGAACACTGAACTGGGCTTGTGTTAAACAAAATCTAATAGGCTGACCTCCAGACCTCAACAAGCGATAATATTAACAATATGCAGGTAAACATTATAGGCCTACAATGTTATACTTGTTGAATCCATATAATTATATAAAATCGCCAAAAAATTTTATGTAAACACAGTAGCAAAAACGACAGCATTACGTAGTTATTCAGATAAATGATAAATATTCATGCATTTACAAAATAAATAATTTTAATAGTACAAATTGGTAAAAGACAAGATTCTACAGGTTGGAGCAGAACTACTGGAGAAAGCTTTTGACTGTTTTTTTTTTATCGCACAATTATAATAAATACATGTAGGCCTATATTGCAATGCAAATCATCTTAGATATCTGTGAAGGCAACAGAAACATCATCACACAATATCCCCATTAGTACAATCTTCTTCCGTGGGTAAATCCTGGACAGCACCAAAATATTACTTTCCATGACATTGACATTGCTTCTCGCTCAAAATATACTTATAGTAGAGAAAGACAATAACCAAATGTGCGGTAATAATTACTATATTTACTTAATTGTGGCATTTTACTAAGAATAACATTTTATAGCCATCTCAAATTCAATGTTCATGTAGAGAGGATGTTCAACAAGGCCTGAAGAGGGTCCATATCATATTGAAGTGAAGCCCCTGGGATTGAGCAAACAACCCATAAGCTGCTATTACTATGCCATCATAGAGCCAATTATTACATGATCTTCGCCAGCTCAGTTCTCTCATGTCAACAAAATTACTTACTATTCAACAAATTGATCAGTTGGAGATGCTTCTGCTGAGAATCATCTTTACTATATCTATCTTTGGACAAGCCTACTGAGCACTATGAAGTTGCTGCAGTTGTTTCAATAATCACTAAACTCAGCGTGTGTAGCCCAAGTTCATGGCCCTTTTCACTCTGAGGTCGGGAGGAAAAGAGCACGTATCTTTTTCTTCCGACTCACCCGACCTCCAAAGAGGGCTCTGAGATATAGGGCTACTCGGAGCCAAGCCTAAACTCTATGGCTTTTGCTCAGGGCTAGGTCATAAATCGGGTAGTGAGGTTGAATGTGAGAGCTTTGAAATATTGTTGTTACAATTACCAAAAGAGAAGACAACTCAAATAGCAGAATATTGGATACTATAACTTACACAGCAATACTAGTAGTAATACGCAATCTATTTTTTGTGCTCGTCTGCCATAATGTTTTTGAAGTGTTACTAAACCAGATAGCTTAGTAAAATGCATCACAGTGAATGCCATCCACTGAAATCTTTGCTGGAAATTTTTGAACAAGATGGCACTCCACAAGACGAAAACTAGCAGCAGGTACAAATTTTAAATCACTCAGAAATGCGGGCAAATCATCTTTAGTCAGTGAAGCTTTTAAATACAATGCAGCATTATCCTCCCTCATCTTTCCTCTTTTTTGGCGTGTTATAATTATATATTACTTTACTATGATAAACCCTGTAAATGCATGAAGTGAAATTAATATCGCATTGCAAAGCTTTCTAAACATATTGTTCAAATCTAATAAAAGTTCCAATAAATTTTATTGTATTGTATTGCATTGAATATATTGATTTGCATGTACTAAAGACTGTATCATGTAAATTAATGATAAAATGTCCTGTTACACTATAAGATAAAGGTATTTGAAACAATATTATACTAGTGCATAAAAGCTAAAATCTATTATTTATAAAAAAAATGACAGTGCACTATAAATGAAGAAATTCATAACTCTTGAGGTTTTAACTTTGGGTTTGATGGCTTTGATTTTGTTGTTTCGTGTCTCAGAGGAAAATGGACAAACTGTCTTAGAGGATCTTTGTCATCATTTACTACAGAGTGTATGAATTTAGAGAAGAATACAAGCTGCCGTTCTTCTAGCTTAACGCCTATAGGTCTACCAATTATCTTACTAGTCTTAAATTGAGTAGCTAATAATTTATTTCTCAGTTCACTGGTGAAGTCAATTTATAGAGCAGATGAATAGTCAATTTTTATAGAGTTGAATTAGTTTTTGTATATCTGCAACAGTTGGTCTTTGTTTAGTCCAGCTTTCTTCAATTGGCTGATGGCATAGAGTCGTCGGTTACATTTGCTGAAAATGTTACTAACATGTGTGTTCCATTTCAGACCATCTTGAAGTGTAATTCCCAACAATTTCATCTCCTTAGAGACCTATGTAGCCATGTTACCAAGTAATGGTTGGTATCACAGATCTTTCAACTAAAATTAACTACAATCATCTGCGTCTTTTGGTTTGCTATTTTCAGATGATTGGCAGAGTCCCAATCACTTATAGTGCTCAATTCTGTTGTCAGAAATCATTGCAATCAGTAGCTTTCAGTAGAATTAGGCCATCTGCATACTTAACAAGGATACAGTCTTTCGGGGCTGCTAGATCGTTCGCCAGTATATTGGATAGGACTGGTGAGAGTACACATCCTTGTGGCACTTATGCATAAATACATGTAGTGGATTCGATATTTAGTGGGTTAACCATATGTAGTGTATGCATCTGTAGTGGATTCGATGTTACTCCATTTACTGTTGTTTTAATGGTTCTTTCGCTAAGAAATGATGCTATAATGGACACCAAATATGGACTGCGATCCAAGGCGAGCAGTTTGGCGATGAGAATTCCATGATGGTCTTTGTCAAATTCTTTGCTCATATCAATTGCCACAAGCCAATTGCCACAATTTTCACAGTTTTTTTGTTATTGAGTTGAACATAGCATAGTGGAGACCAGTAGCAAGAGCGTGAACAGTACTTTTGCCGGCTTTGTAAGCAAACTGGTAAGGGTCAAATTTATGCTCCATCTCCTTTAGGAGTTGTTATTTTATGATTTGTTCAAGAACTTCAGAAGCTTAATAATCTATCATTACAGCATGTCTTCTTAGGTAGAGACGTATGTGGAGCGTCTCTGTCTGTCATGAGATAGGAGACCATCAGACTCAGACTCTGACCCAGAATCTGTCTCACTGCCAGTAGATGCCAGATTATCTGTAGCTGCCGGTAATTCTAGCTTCTTTTTTGGCAGCCAGTAGCGCAGTTGGGTCCAAAACTTAAAACCTTTCAATGATATAAAGCAATTTGTATTTTCATACTTAGTCAAAATTGCATGCCTTCCATAGTTAATGTTTGTTTCCAATTTTATCAATACAAGAAAACGTCTGTTAAGACCAGTTAAGGATTTAGCATATTGGTAAGCTTGATCAAACTCCCTCATGATTTGTGGGTCAGTTACAAAACTTTGAGACACCACCACTATTACTCGATGTGTTTTTGATAATGCAGAAGCTAGCTCTGTAAGAGGAGGCGAACCAAACATAGTATCTCTGACCAAGATAAATGTACTGAATCCCTACTTCTTTAATCCATCATCTAATGTTCTCTCAACCCACTGCTTGTCCGAGTGGGCATGCAGCAGCAGGGCATCATAATCTTTAACTTCCTCATCTCGAGCATTGTCGAAAGGGTGCCAGTTGAACTTTTCAAATAGAAGAATCCTCATTTCGTAATGATATTTATATGTTGCCACCAATATAAGTATGATTACGATTAGCACGACTATTGTAACGATATACTTTACATCGTTACATACAAAGTCAGCGAACTCTAGCTGAACAATTGGTCTTTCTACAAAATAGATAGCTACACTATAATATAAAATCACATGTAAAACATGAAGTACTTATACAACATAATATATTGATCTACAAATGCAAGCACATTGGACAACCACAACCAACAGGGTTGATGACAAACCAGGGTGACAACTAACGATGTACAAGTAAAGGTACAAGCACAGGCACAGGCACAGGCACAGGCACAGGCACAGGCACAGGCACAGGCACAGGCACAGGCACAGGCACAGGCACA
>JAOQGN010029636.1:0-13082 GCA_027564295.1 Himantozoum antarcticum
TCGCTTTAATATTAGTTACTGTATTTTAGTTTTCACGGTAGTTAATGGATCAAATAAAGCATCATTAACCTTAACACCAGTCGAGACTTCTACTAAATCCCCGAGGGCCAGATACAGTGAAAACTCTTGGCTAACAAGTACAAATTTATGGTAAAGTAGGGACTAGGCCAAGGACACTATCAAAGCGCTGTGGGAAGCTGACATCAAGCCTACTACCAACAACCAGCCAATTAAGCTAAGTAAAGAAAATACAAACTTCAAGATTCGAGTATGCTGCTAATTCACAAAGGACTCTGAAATATAAAGTGAAAATTAGATTAAGTCGGTTGAAAGATACCTTCACGTCTACAATTTTCTACAAGGCATTTCAGTGGACACAATAGGAATTAATAGTGAAACTTGTGAGAAAAATTTATATTGCCTTTACATCAAGCTAACAAATAAATTGCAAGTTTTTCTAACACAGTTCAAAGTTTTCCTAATACAGGACTTAGAGAGAACCGCTACAATTAATTTAGTTTTCAATAATCTGCCCTAAGTTTTTAAAGAACTGATATATGCATTTTGCTCTACTTGTATTACCTAATATTTTGTTGTCACACTGTTATTTATACAGTGCTGTATTGGGTGATATCGCAGACAGCGCCCTCAAAGTGTACTCAAACCTTGTGCCCCAAATCTGCACATATCATAACAGCTAATCGTTTTTTGCTAATCATCTTTTGGAACAAATTAGCCTGACCCGAATAGCTCAATGACAAACATTATATTCTGTTATCAGATTAGTGGTCATAGCTATTAATTGCTCATTAATAGTGGTCATTGAATGTCAATACTGTTTTGCCCTGTCTATACATAAGCAAATCAGTAGATACAAGCCATTTAAATAATATGGCTAGCCCAAATGCTCAACCAAGCACTGGTTTACCAGAAAATTTAGTAATTAGTGATGGTCCAAGCAAAGAAAGGGAAACAGAAACAGATGAACAAACTAAACAGAGAACATCAAGTAGATCAGCTGCAAACAACTTAGCTAAGGAAATTCTGGTTGACATTGATACACAAAGTGAATATCATCTAATGATTTTGAAGGAATTAGATGAGGAAATAGAATTCTCCAAGTTACAAGAAATACAAATTGAATTGACTTTCCCGCAGTCAAACCTTAATAAAATACTGACAAAGTTTGATGATTACAAAACAACAAGTCAATCACATACCGAGATTGAGTCTGATACTCCCCAGCTTAGGAGTATTGTGACTGCCTGCGATCGATTGTGCAAACACAATAGAATGCTTGTTGAACGAGTTGAAAATGCTCTTCAAAAATGTATTGTCAAACCAAAGCACAGCAATAACGAAAAGGATGATGATCTTGACTCACCTCACAACAGTCAAACTAATAAAACAAATGTTTCTACGCAAACTCGCAGTACGCGAAGTAGCAGAGACCCCAGCCGTAGTCCCTCACACTGGTCAGAAAGCCCTAACAGTAGCAGACACTCGTCAAGTCATAGCTATAGAGTCCACAACGATAAAGTCTACAGCTCTAGCAACAGGATGTCATACAGTTCAGGTAGCTCCAACATTAGTAAACGATCGTCAAAATCGTCTAAGCTATTCCAAATGGCTATCGAATCACGTGTCGCTTTAGTAGAAAAGGAGACAAAGATGGCAACAGAAATGGAAACTATACAAATGGAGGATGAGATGGCCAAGCTAAGGAGATCGATTCGTGTCGTCAATATCAATGGAGAGGTAGAAGCTGAAAGAAGGAAACACGAAATTCTTCTGAAAGCAGTAGAGGAAGAGATCGAAGGAGAACAAACAGATTAACTTTTACAGAAGCCTCCTCTGCAACAGAGACATGCCAACGAGACACCGGAACTCAAACCGATAAACCTACAACCTAAATCACAGCTCAGAAGCCTGCAACCCCAACCACAGTCCCAGTCACCACCACCGTTACAGCTTCAACCGACCAAAGATGGAAACCAAGGAGTCGCTATAGGTAATAATCAACACAGCAACATTGCTTATAGTGAACTTCAGTTGAACACACCACCTGCACTGCATATGGGCCGCAGACAGCCTCCAGTCAGCTCACCAGCACCAGTAATATCACTTAGGTCTGATTTAACCCACAACCATATACCAGGTGATGAGACTCTACAGTCATCTACTACAAATCAATCAGAACACGCACTCTTAGCAGGAGCAATCGTAGAAGCGATCAATGATTCAAAGCTACCACCACCACAACCATTTATATTTTCAGGAGATATCTTAGAATATACAGACTGGCGAAGCTCTATTGACAGCTTTGTCTCACAAAGGAGAGGCAGCCCCAAAGAGAAGCTTACCTTGCTGAAATCGCATTTAGCTGATGACTTGAAAGATCTGATAAGCGGGTACTGCACCATTGGAGATGCTTCTGCATGGAAGGATGCTTTGGATACCCTGGACGAGCGCTTTGGAGAACCCTATCAGATTGGAAATGCCGTCACAGACAAGTTGGAAAACTGGACACACATTGACAGTAAATGATGGCCCAGAACTTAGAAGATATGTAGGTTTTCTAAAGCAATGTGTAGCATGGCCGTAATACCGACGCTCTCAGACTTGAATAGTGTAAAGGAGACTAAAAGAATAATAAGCAAGCTGCCAGTACACTTGGAAAGAAAATGGATTTGAAGGTCTACTGAGCATCAAGAAAGCTATGGACAATGGCCAAGACTGGCGGACCTCTGCAGGTTTTTACAAAAGGAAGTGAAGGTAATCTGCAACCCTCTGAATGACAACACGCCATCGAATGATAACAACAAAGTGCTTGGAGTTAAAACGTCGACAAACAACGCTCGTGAAACAAGGAACTTTTCTCAGCCAAGAACTCTAAGGAACAGGGCCTCATTCAACACAACTCAGCAAAACAACAGGATGCCACAACAGCAGACCTGTACCTATTGCAACATCGCTTATCACAATGTAACAGTGTGCCGCAAGCTAACAGCAATCATGTTAGACCAGAAAGAGGGCTTTGTACGGCGCAATAGGCTCTGCTATGGCTGCCTTAAACCAGGCCACCAAACTAAAAGGTGTGAAGCCAAAGCTAAATGCAACACTTGCCAAAGACCACATCCGACATCCCTATACCAAGATCAATTTGTCGCAAGGAACCCACAGGAATGGAACTCAAGCCACCCTGATAAGGAACATGTACAACAGAAATCATCACAATCACCTGAGCAAAAACCAGCCTCTGAAGAAAGTAAAACTACCAAGTCACCTCAACAGTCAAATGTACGAAACATGACAGCAAACACAGTACACGTCTCAAACAACTCAAAGAATCACAATCCCAGTTCAGCGACCAGCTCGATGACGCTCCCGGTTTGGATATCTTCAGACAAAGATCACGACAAAGAAGTACTAGTGTATGCACTACTGGACACTCAATCTGACTCAACATATATTGTTGGGGATATTGCAGAGCAAATATCCGTCACTGGAAAGGAAACTACCATAAACCTATCAACTATGACCTCCAATAAAGAGTCACAAAAATGCTCCAAGCTAAGAAATATCCGCATAAGAGCATTCGACTCAAATGAAGCTATCAAGATAAGCACAGCTTATACAACCAAGAATATTCCAGCAATCAGAGACCACATCCCAACAGTAGAAATTGCTTACAAATGGCCACACTTGAAAGAAATCACCAAAGAAATGAAACACAATGCTGAAGAGATTCCCGTTGGCATTCTGATCGGGTATGATGTACCCATTGCCTTCAAGCCTATGGAATGCATATCTGGAGCAGATGATGAGCCATATGCTATCAAAACTCGATTAGGATGGGTTATCATGGGTGCGATGAGTAAAACAAAGAATGCGACAAAGGTCAGTCAACTGCTAGCATCAATCACTGATCTCTCACAACAATACGTCAAACCGATCACTCTCTCGCAAACAAACAAACAGCCCAAAGACGAGTTCGGAGAGGTAATCAAAGCTTTAAGTCAAGATTTCAATGACACACAGACAAAGCAGTCTCTTTCCATAGAGGACAAAAAGTTTCTGGATATTATCAACAAAGGAATACACAAAGATGAGAATGGATACATCACCATGCCACTTCCCCTCAAGTCAAAACCTCAATCACTAAACTCAAGAGCAGTCGCTCTACACCGTTTCAATATTCTGAAATCCAAAATGAAAAAGGACCAAGCATATAAAGACCAGTACCACAAATTTATGGACAAAATTATCAGTAGGGGCGAGGCAGAAAGAGTCACACAGAGAGATAGCGACGCTAAGGCATGGTATCTACCTCATTTCGGAGTTTTCCATCCTAAGAAAAACAAATTGAGGGTAGTATTTGATGCCAGCGCAAAGGTGGATGGGGCTTCTCTAAATGACTTCCTCATGGAAGGCCCTGATCACATGAACAACCTCCAAGGAATACTACTGAGATTTCGCAAAGAAAATGTTGCGATTGTCTGTGACATTGAAAAGATGTTCCACAACTTCCGTGTTACTCCTAAAGATCGGGACCTGCTTCGTTTCTTATGGTATGATGTCGATGGAAACACTGTTGACTACCGTATGAAAGTGGATCTTTTTGGTGCGAAGTCCTCCCTAGGAACAGCCACATATGGTCTACGATATCTAGCTAGCAACTCCAACCACAGTAAACTTGTAAAAGCCTTCATCAAAGACCACTTCTATGTCGATGATGGTGTTACAAGTGTCGAAAATAACCAAATAGCTAAAGAACTGATAAAGGGAGCCAGAGAGATATGTAGTGATGGCAACCTCAGGCTTCACAAGTTTACCTCCAACAAGGAAGAGGCACTGGCAGATCTGCCAGAAACAGAGAAAGCAAGTAACACAACCAAGATTGACCTTAGCACAGACCTACCCGCAGACAACTTGACAGAAAGAACCCTTGGATTACAATGGGACATCAAACAAGATTCCTTCAAGTTCTTAGTGACAGCTGACAACAAGTCAGTGACAAGGAGAAGTATTCTTTCAACTGTCGCTTCTTTATACGATCCACTAGGATTCCTATCACCATTTGTACTACAAGGTAAAACCACCCTTCAAGCATTATGCAAAGAAAAACTTGACTGGGATTCCCTACCTGATGAAAATACACAGAAACAGTGGGTGAACGGGAAGCAAAACATGACACAGCTTTGCCAGCTGACTATCCCTCGGTGTTATAAAACTAAGGACTTTCAACAAATTATTACTGCTGAACTTCACAACTTCTCTGATGTCTCAACCTCTGGCTATGGCCAGTGTTCATATCTACGCCTGATCGAACTTTCAGGAAAAGTATGTGTGTCTTTGGTTATGTCAAAATCACAAGTGATTCCACACAAAGCAGTAAGTATCCCACGACTTGAACTACAAGCAGCATGGACTTCCGTAGAAGTAAGTCAGTTTGTGAAAGAACAACTGCAAATCAAAGACCTCAAATAATTCTTCTGGACAGTCTCCAAAGTAGTGCTTGCCTACATAGCTAACGATGTTAAGAGATTTCATACATACGTAGCTACTCGTGTACAGAAAATTAGAGATCACACAGATCCCCAACAATGGTTTTATGTAACAACCGATTGTAATCCCGCCGACATGGCATCACGAGGATCTACACCTCATCAACTAGTAAACTCACGATGGTTCGATGGACCCGATTTCTTGCAACAATCATTCATTAACCAAATGAATTGCCCTACACCCATAGAACTGGATGAAAAAGATCCTGAAGTCAGACACACTGTGCTTAGCAGTAAAAGAGAGCCTGAACCACTCCATAGTTATTTAGAAACTTTCTCTAGATAGAAATCAGCAGTCAGAAGCATAGCCTGTCTGGAACAGTGGGTCCGAACAAGACACAAACAACAATCCTTAGACAGAATATCTGCAGAAACAAAGCAGGGGTAACAAGAATCAAATCCGTACAAGAACATTACTTCAAGCAAGAATTGGAACATCCAAGAAACGGCAAACCACTTAAACAAAGTAGTCCCTTACTAAAGTTATGCCCAATTTTGGATGAAACTGGATTACTTAGAGTAGGTGGTCGTCTCCAAGCAAGTACAATGAGCTACTCAGAAAAACATCCAATAATCTTGCCAAAGAAATCCCATATCTCCAAGCTAATCACAGGATTCTACCACATGAAAGCTGCACATCAAGGTCGAGGTTTCACCTTAGCCAAGTTAAGAGCAGCAGGATACTGGATAACGGGTGCACATAGTGTGATAGCTTCATATATTCATCACTGTGTAACATGCAGAAAAGACAGAGGAAAAACACTCCAACAACAGATGGCACCACTGCCAACGGACAGAACAGAAGCCGCTCCTCCCTTCTCTTACGCTGGAATTGATTGCTTTGGCCCGTTCATGGTCAAGGACGGACGCAAGGAGTGCAAACGATGGGGTCTTCTAGTAACATGCATGGCCTCCCGTGCAATACACATAGAGATGTTAGAAGACATGTCTACAGATGCATTTCTAAACGCCTTAAGAACAGTTATCTCCATACGCGACAACATAAGACAGATAAGATGTGATAGAGGATCAAACTTCGTTGGAGCCCTATCTGAACTTGCACCTCCAGAATCTACTAAGAGCCTCAACATAGAGCTCTTATTCAACCCACCACACGCCAGCGATATGGGTGGTGCATGGGAACGGCATATCAGGACCGTTAGAAGTATCCTAAAGGACATTGCACGGAAATATGGTGGGAGGTTAAGCACATCAACATTGAGAGTAGCCTTTTATGAAATCATGGCGGTGGCTAACTGTCGCCCTCTAAGCACAGTCACGGACGAACAAGTACCACTAACACCTAACATGCTGCTAACCATGAAGAGTGACATAACACTACCTCTCCGGGTAAATTCGATGACAGTGATGTATATTCGCGAAAGCGTTGGATTAAAGTACAAGCAATAGCAAACCAATTCTGGAAAAGATACCGTAAAGAGTATCTTAGCCAACTACAATCCCGAAGAAAGTGGGTTAAGCCTAAAAGAAACATACAAGTAGGGGACATTGTTAGTGTAAACGACGGCGATTGCATGAGGAATAACTGGAAATTAGCTAAGGTCGTTGAATGTAAGCAATCGAAAGATGGTTTAGTACGAAGCGTACAACTACTGATAGGCGATAACAAACTTTCTGGTAAACCTGCCTATTTGGAAAGACCCATAAATAAAATGATACTCTTAGTGGAGACAAGGCAAAATGTGACATGTTAGTTTATTCTACTGACCATTACTTTATGACCGCACAAGCGTGACCTAAACATTAAAAATTAGTAATTAAAAATTAAGTAATTTTAAGGTGGGAGTGTAATTTTTGTCATTGTTAAAATAGCCTAACCGGAATAAAGCAATTTGTTTACCAATTAAATCATCACTGTCTAAACAAAATCCTATAAACATATCAGAAATATACCGCTGACTATGATATCACCTCTTGCAACACCAACATATGTACCAAAGTTTTCCTTGTTTGTTTTTATACATGAAATCATCAATATACACTGGCAGCAAAATAGAGTGAGTTAGTTTTATGACAGATTTACCAAGAGCAACATGTAACGCTAACGTTGCTCTCCTCTTTATATTTTAACCATATTTTAACTAACACAAAACTTTATTCCAAGTTTCATATTCAAACTACAACACAACATTATATATACCCGAGAAACTATTACTATATGGAGTAAGAATTATCTAGTCTTCTGGATGCCAAACAGAGGTATTTTATTATTATTTTATATCATATTTGCTGCCTTTGGAATCTAAATCAACACATTGTCTTACTTTTATTTGTGTCAACTTGCATTCATGATATTATGACAGAATATTTTACTTCTTTAACAGCTTTACTATTACACCATATCTTATTTGCTTCCTTTGGAATTTGAACAACGCATTGCTTGCTCTAATTAGATGTCTACTCACATTATACACTATGACAGAATATGTTGTCTTTATCAGTTATTCACAAATTATTGCTAAAACAATCGCTTTAATATTAGTTACTGTATTTTAGTTTTCACGGTAGTTAATGGATCAAATAAAGCATCATTAACCTTAACACCAGTCGAGACTTCTACTAAACTCCAGAGGGCCAGATACACATCTTGATAATGATTGTCTGAAGATGCAGAGTTTCATAGTTCAGATCATATGAACTCTAAAAGTGGGAGTTGTGAGATCACGTCAACGAGGCTTTGATGCGAGGCCATAACTCCCATTTTAAGAGGTCACATGATTTGTGTATTATTGTCCGGCCGCAACACGGACAACAATATAGGGGTTTAAAGTAGCATACTGCAGAACTGAAACACAACTGTACTCACCAAGACACAAACTATAAGAGAGCTCTCTCTGGTCCAGTCTCACGCAATAACTGCTATTAGGCTTCAGGGGTGTGGCTAGGATTGGGTGGTGGGGGATGCTCATGAGTTATTTTCCATGGAGCTGCGGGGTGGCATGGGTGCCGGAGTAGTGAACCTCCAGTTCACGGCCATCCCACCATAAGGTGGACTGGAGGTTTTCCCCCTAGAAAATTTTTGCATTGCATTTGCAAGGGGCAAATATACACAATCTGAGACCGAATTGTCATGATATCACTCTATTTTATGGAACAGAAAAACTTGACAATTTTTTTATTAAATTGGTATTTTCTTGTAAGTGCCAAGGGGGTGCTCGAGATCTGTGAGCCCATTGGTTGCCACACCCTTGGGCTTTAATCCTCTAGCTTTATCTGATTAGCAATCCCTTAGCAATGGGCAAGTATTATCAGTTGTAAGAGCTAACAACTCCAGTGTGGTGTAGGTGTTGCTACAGCAAGAGCTGACAACTCCACAAATTAAAATAAGAATGTTTTCAGCTCAGATGGCGCACCATTCGGCAAATAAATATGGCACGTCGCACAGGGGCGAAGTGTCTGATATAGGACGAAATGGAAATTAAATGTTCAGATGCTAAAATCCGCAGCCAGGGTCGCCGCAACTATCATGTGCATAGCGTTATACCTACAGCATCAGTCGGGCTACTACTATACTTCCTCTCCAGTGATCTGTGACTATTCGTCTCTAGTTTCTTTTGGTAAAACACAGACAGTTATTAGTACGTAGTAGAATTCTTTGAAACCATCAATATGAAGGGCCGTCGTTCTGAGCAGGAAGTGGGTCAATACAAAAACGCATGTACCTAGAGCTACACAGATATCAGCGACTTGGGTCGATTGATTGCGATCCTTGGAAATAGATGCAATTCATCAGAACACCCCCAGTAGAAAAACATTCATACATTTTACTGATTCACTTTCCTATTGTTTTGTATTTATCACATTTTACAATTTTGTTGTTGTGGAACAGTCTTATTTGAGTTGAAAGGTGATTACACGAACATCATTTTCTACAGCACATGTTTTTTATGCAGCAAAAAGTGGATAAGTAATCATAGTCCTATGATAATGATTACAGATAATGATTTAATTTAATTTAATTACTGCATAATAATATTGAATATTTCTGTAAATTTACTGTATTTTTCTGAGATGTTGTGAATTTTCTGATGACCTAGTCTCACGCAGAGCCGTCTGGGCGCTTATGCTATAGGGTCTGGTCTCGCACCTAAACGGTAAAGATCTGAGCTTCCCTCGCCAGGGTATAAAGACGATACAAAAAATATTTTTATGTTGCTTTGAATTTCATATTATTTTTTTTACTATTTTTTATTAGTATTGTTTAAATGATTATTATTAATTACATTATTTTGTTGTTATCAGTGTTAATCATAAATTATATTAGTAATTAGTTAATCACTTACCCACAGCCACTTCTTAACAATTAGATTGTGGGTGGGAAAGACAGAATGAATGAGAAGAAGAGATTTATCTCTATTCATTCATCGCCCACCCCGACCACAATCTAGTTGTTGAGGAGTGGCTGTGCACGTACCCACTATAATATGCTAATCGCAGATGCTAATCCCTGATGTAACGTTGTATGGGTTTGTCGGTTCAACATTTGGTGCGATCTCTCAAGTACCAAATATTGAACTGACCAAAACCAGTGCGCTATGCATCTAAAAACGTCCCCACTATATCGGGAAGTAAGTAAGTAAAACTCACACCTAATACCTAGGAGCACGGGTCGATCACAAAGTGTTTTGCAAGCGATTGAGATGCCCACGTTCGAACTACTACATCTTGTCCTCTCAGGGTCAAGCCACAGCCGCCTTTTAGCAACTAGATTGTGGGTGTAGGGTAGGAAAGAAAGAAATGAATGAGAAGAGATCATGTTCAGCTCATTCATCTCTTTCTATTCAATCCCCAGCCCCACCCCCACCTACAATCTGGTTGTTAAGGGGTGGCTGCGGGTCTAGCGACTGTCTGACATAGTCTGACTTTTAGTTGCAAATTATTTATAGAAATCTTTAACTGAATGCCTCGCAAATCATCGAGTCAGATTTCCGAGTTTGTTTTGTTCCTAAAACGTGTTATATGAAATGACCAGTAACAGTGTAGAGTAAGACAAAATTGTTGCCAAAACGCAATATGTCTTGAGTGCTGCTATTAAAAAGGAAGACCCTCAATTTCAAACACGAAACGCCATTCCACCTAACTGGAAAAACACATTGATGCGGGCGGCGTTGTTGCACATTAATATTTTATTTTTAGCCACCCGGGTTATGTCAAGGTTAAATTAATACCATGAACCTTTGATGTTAATATGATGCAACTCATTATCCACTCACATTACTGACATGTATTGTGAGTTAGGTCGCATAGGGTTTCCTGTTTGGTTTTTGCGACTTCCTTTTTAATGGCAGCGATCAAGACTGATTGCATTTTGGCAACAATTTTGTTTTACTCTACCGTTACAACACTGTTACCGGACATTTAAATATAACACTCTTTTTAGGAACAAAACTAATTCGGAAATCTAACTTGATGACTTGCTAGGCATTCAGGTGAAGATTTATATGAATAATTTGTAACCGCATGTAAAAGTCAAACTGTGTTGGACAGTCGCTAGACGGTGAGGGTAAAATATGTAATAGTTCGAATGTGGCCATCTCAACCACATGCAAAACACTTTGTGACCGACCCGTGCCTAGGAATAACCCTGGAGTAACTAGGCCTATTGATGCGAAACTGAAGTGGAATCGACACCTAGCTCAGATGGTATCTAAGGCTAACAGATCCCTCGGTTTCATAAAAAGAAAGATTATTACTGAGTTAAAAGACATCAAGTCCGAGTCATATAAACGACTAGTCAGACTGGTTCTGAAATATGCTTGCAGATCATGGGACTCCCTGACAAAAATACCAGCACAATTGCAGGTCCGACAGATAATTTGGTCGCGCTAGAAGATCGAAGGAGAGGGGAGGCTAATTTAGTGGTGTAGTGACAATAAGTTTTTAGGGGGTACTACTGAGTGTGCGTTAGCGGTACTGTTGGCTAAAGCTGGTTGTATGGATGGACAGCACAGCAGTCCGCCAGGACAAACATCCGAGAACCATTTTACCATAGGTGTCAGTCCATGGGGTCCTCCAGAATTTGTTTCACAATTAAGTAAAAAATATTCAAATTTTCAGCAATTTGGGCAGAAAGACGAAGTTGCACTCACTCATCCCCAATCATTAGAAACCGGATTGATTTGTAACCAATAAATACTTGGGGAAACCAATAACTTTGCAATTTTCTATGACTTTTGTGCTGCCTCTATAGAATGCAGGCTGACAACTTGAGGGAGTACTTTAGGGAGTACTGTGTAGGGGACTGTCCAGGTACCACTGCACCACTGGGCTAACTGTCTTCAGAGAGCGTCACTTTGCCATCTACCACGACAACTGGTCTCATCTACAAGAATGCACAGTCAGAGATACACCATTCCACACTGCAACATGCAGCATCATCAGAGATCATACTTTAATAAAACTGCCAGAGATTAGAACAGTTTACCAGTTTCAAACCATCTCTCACGGCCTCCCTCCACCAACTAGTTCTTATCTTAATTAGTAATGATTGATTTATGGTATTTAACGGATCGGATACCACTAACGATAAAATAATTACTACTGTCATCAATTATGCTGTTTGTGATGATGAAGAAGAGGTAAAGGTAATACCGACCTATCACATATCACCAATATTCCATACTCTACACTGCTGATAGCAATAGTGATACTCTATACTCTACTCAGTGTCCTCTTCCTCTGCTGATAATGATACTATTGTTATGGATGCACATTCTTGCGTCTTGATTGTGTAGATCACTGCCAGCCTTCCAACTGCACTAGTGAATATGCCTAAACCCAGATTAGTAGAGGACGGATAACTTTCCAGATGATAGAAGCACCTTATATGCTGGCTGCAGATGCACTATACCGATGTACCCTACAAATGTACTATACATATGTGGACAACTGCCTTCTGTTATCTAGCCAAGATCATTCTATCAAGTTATCCATGGGCTGAGAGAATATATGGGTCTTTTTAAATAGTAGTAGGCAGTCATTAAAATAATTTTTGTTGTTGGTTAAGTTCATGGATCTTTTTGAAATTTGACATATGCTAACTAGATATGGTTAGCTAACTTTGTACCAGTTTTTAGAGCAAACGCACAAACATTCCATATTTTATTGCATATTTACTAAATAAATAATAATTAATTATTAATTAAATAAATAATAATTATTGTCATTTAATAAACAATGGCTAAGACTCTGCACAGTGTTTGGTAAGATTGACTGAAGGTATCTGATGGGTCATGACACTGGTATTATGTAGACAGAACCATAGAATTTTGAAAATTAATACTGAACAAATATGGTAGTATATTGACTCACCTGTAGTGATCACTGAGTGACTTAAACTGAAAGATACTTTTAAAGACGTAGCTGTCTATCAATTTGTCAACTAATAGGTTAGAGTAAGTTATGTCGCATGTTAATTTGTTAAAAATATAATGCATACCTGTTGAAATCTTCAAATGTAAAAAATTTCACTCCAATGAAAACTATAGCTGACCC